>ML430271.1:0-18209 GCA_005239525.1 Nicotiana knightiana | reverse complement strand
ACACATACTCCTTTCACACAACCACACAACTGAGGGCCAAGCAGAATTATATCCTAAACTTTGGCATAAGACTAAAAATGCTTGACCCAGTTTAATTAGCTAACATACTGTCATAACATTATCCGACACACAAGAGCATGTAAAAATGAAATACAATAGACGAATGAATCTACTAATATTTCCAGGCATGACTGCTTTCATTCCAACTTGATTTTAGGAGTTTACATGGTCCGAAAGTTACCTGGACAGAAGAAAGAAGAACAAACACAACAAAGTCAGCTATTTCCAAAATCAAAAGGTGGACAGCAGAACGGCAACAACGAAGCAGCAAAAACAGCAATAAACGGTAGATTTCAAACCCAAGAGGATCAACCAGAAATATCCTAGCGGTACAAAGCTTGAAACTAGTAGCTATTTTCCCAAAAAACTGACTAGAATCCCTCTATTTCTTACAAGATTTGCACTCTAAGAAACGCTCACCAATCAAAGAATTTTCAGCTTGCTATTGGATATGTTTAGCTGCTGCTTTTTACTCTCAAAGTTGTGTTTTTTTTTTAGTGTGTAAAGATGTTTTTGGAGTGTGTGAAGATGTGTGTTCAAGCCACTTCCAGCTATTTTTTCAGTGTGGAAAAAATGAACCCTTTAAGTAGGAAAAATAAGTTCTTTTGGACAGATTTTGGTTCACCAAAAGGACTAACTTTTTGTGCCAAAACAGTCCATTTTTCACCAAATTCTGACACAAAATAGAGCAGCATGTGTAAACAGTAAAATACCCAACAACCATGTACTTTAAACTCAAGTATTCAGCTATTATCTACACATGACTGAAATTCAATCTTATATACTCAAACTTAAACCAACTAAGAACTAAGCAAAACAGAAACAGACTTATATGTAATCAACCTAAACATTCAAACAAACTAAACTAACGACAATCGAATCATGAGAACTAAATGGTAGGCAATTGGAATCAGGAAACACTACCTGAAATACAACATTGATAAGCTATTGAGCAACGATTAATAGAAACCTAAAGAATCGACTAAGTACATGATTTGAAAATATTAAGCGACAACTAACATTACTGACTAACGACTTAAATAATAATAAAACACATGAACGCACAAAGAAGAAAATTCAGAAATTAGACCTAAGCACACTAGAATGAAATAGAAAGCACCAGGCAAAGAAAAAGGGACATAAGGGATTAGGGTGCATCGGAAAAACGAGTGCTCGAGACAGTGGTGGTGCGGCAGTGGTGGTGATTCGGGAAGCGATGGATGAAGTTTGGACGTCGGACATGCTCTTCTTGTTACCGGNAGAAATTAGACCTAAGCACACTACAATGAAACAGAAAGCACCAGGCAAAGGAAAAAGGGACATAAGGGATTAGGGTGCACCGGAAAAGCGAGTGCTCGAGACAGTGGTGGTGCGGCAGTGGTGGTGATTCGGGAAGCGATGGATGAAGTTTGGACGTCGGACATGCTCTTCTTGTTACCGGTCTGTCACTATCAACTTCAGTCAAATTGAAGTCGAATAACAAACTCAGCAACGAGAAAGGCTTGTCCGAGCCAAAGTAGGAATGGTCAGCAACCCGCCGGAATCGCTCCACCAGAGTTTCGACTCCAAACCAAGAAAGAACGGTGGATTAGGGGGAGACCTACACATTCATGTAGGTATCAAGTGGTGGTGGGATCTCAATCTTGTCAAATTTGAGGAGAAATAGGCGGCTAGGGTTTCGATTTTTTTGAAGATTCATGGAGATTGAGATGGAGTTTGAGGATTTGGGGTTCAGATATGAGTAAAGGATGAAGAGACGAGAAAATGGTGAAAGTTTGGTGGTGTTTGGAGAACCACCGACGGCGGCGCACGGTGGTGGCAGTGGTGGAGGCGGCGGCTTAAGAGAGAGGTTAGAGAGAGAGAGAGAGGTGATAGGTGAGATGGTTTGGGTAAATTGCCCAAAAATCTAATTTTTGGGTTGTTTTATTTGGAAAGGGAGATGAAACGTGGTCCGTTGGATTGAAGTGATTGAATGGATGAGATTTTCTCTCAGCTTTATTAAGTGAAACTACGTCGTTTTGATCTGGGTCTTGGCAGGACAATATTTGGACTGGGTCGGCCGAATTGGGCTCAAGTTTTGGGCCAATTTTTCTCAATTTTAATTGAAATACAGTAGCCAAATTCCTTAAACCTTAATCATCTTATTTAGTCCTAGAAAAAATATACAAGTAGAAAGAAAAAATCTTTTTGGGATATATATAATTTAAAGATGCAAACTAATATATACAAATAAAAGTTTAAAAATATTTTTGGTATTTTTAATAAAGGAATGCAAACAAAAATGCACAAACATTTAAAAATCATCCAAATACTAGCATTAAAAGCATGCAAAAATTAGGTATTCACAGAGGTAGAGGTCAGACTCATAGAGGTGGAGGACATGTCACGGAGGTAGAGGTCAGGCCACAGTAGGTCGACCCAGAGATGATCAGATTGGAGAGGCTCAGCCCCGGTGCTATGCTTTTCCTGTCAGGCCTGATGCTGAGGCTTCTGATGCAGTTATTATAGGTACGGTTTCACTTTGCAGCCGAGAGGCTTCGGTGTTATTTGATTCGGGTTCTACATTCTCCTATGTGTCTTCATATTTGCCGCTTATTTGAGTATGCATCGTGATTCCTTGAGTACTGTTGTGCATGTTCCTACACCGATGGGTGATTCTATAGTGGTAGATCGAGTCTACCGTGCTTGCTTAGTAGTCATTGGTGGTTTGGAGACTCAGGTTGATCTTTTGCTTCTTGATATGGTTGACTTCGATGTTATATTGGGGATGGATTGGTTATCCCCCTATTATGCTATTCTGGACTATCATGCCAAGACAGTGACCTTGGCTTTGCTAGGGGTGCCTCGTTTGGAGTGGAGGGGGACTCCTAGTCATTCTTTTGGTAGAGTTATTTCTTATATGAAGGCTCGGCACATGGTCGAGAAGGGTTGTTTGGCCTATCTGTCCTATGTTCGTGATTCTAACGCCGAGGTTCCTTCCCTAGAGTCTGTGCCCGTGGTTCGTGAGTTTCTAGAGGTATTCCCTGTTGACCTGCTGGGTATGCCACCCGACAGGGATATTGATTTTTGTATTGAGTTGGCTCAGGGAACCCAGCCTATTTCTACTCTGTCGTATCGTATGGCCCCGCCAGAGTTGAAAGAGTTGAAGGATCAGTTGCAGGATTTGTTGGATAAAGGCTTCACTAGGCCTAGTGTTTCTCCTTGGGGTGCTCCAGTATTGTTTGTCAAGAAGAAAGATGGCTCGATGAGGATGTGTATTGACTACCGGCAGTTGAATAAGGTTACTATTAAGAACAAGTATCCTTTGCCGAGGATTGATGATTTATTCGACCAGCTTCAGGGTGCTTCAGTGTTTTCCAAGATTGACTTGAGATCTGGTTACCATCAGCTGAGGATTAGGGCATCTGATGTCCCTAAGACAGCCTTTCGCACTCGTTATAGGCATTATGAGTTCTTGGTGATGTCATTTAGGTTGACAAATGCCCCTGCTGCTTTTATGGAGTTGATGCACCGAGTGTTCAGGCCTTATTTGGACACATTTGTGATTATTTTCATTAATGATAAATTGATATACTCTCGCAGCTGAGAGGATCATGAGAAGCACCTTAGAGTCGTCCTCCATACTCTGAGGGATAGTCAGTTGTATGCCAAATTCTTCAAGTGTGAGGTTTGGCCAAGTTCAATTGCATTTGTAGGCCATGTGGTATCGTCAGAGGGTGTTCAGGTGGATCCCAAGAGGATTTCAGCAGTCAAGGATTGGCATAGACCCACCTCAGCGATAGAGATCCGGAGTTTCTTGGGCTTAGCAGGTTATTATCGCTGGTTTGTGGAGGGCTTTTCATCCATAGCAGCCCCGATCACCAGGTTGACTCAGAAGAGTGCTCAGTTCAGGTGGTCTGAGGAGTGTGAGGCGAGCTTTCAGAAGCTCAAGACAGCCTTGACCACGGCATCAGTGTTAGTTTTGCCCACAGGTTCAGGATCCTATACCGTGTATTGTGATGCTTCACGGGTTGGGCTTGGTGCACTGTTGATGCAGGATGGCAAGGTTATAGCCTATGATTCTCGTCAGTTGAAGGTTCATGAGAAGATCTACCCAGTTCCTGACTTGGAATTAGCAGCTATTGTGCATGAATTGAAGATTTGGAGGCATTATTTGTATGGTGTTCCATGTGAGGTGTTCACGGATCATAAGAGCTTACAGTATCTGTTCAAACAGAAGGAGTTGAACAAGAGGCAGAGGAGATGGTTAGAGTTGCTGAAGGATTATGATATTACCATTCGTTATCATCTGGGGAAGGCCAATGTGGTGGCCGATGCTTTGAGCCGGAAGTCAGCAAGTATGGGTAGTCTTGCTTATTTATCAGTCGGAGAGCGACCTCTTGCTTTAGATGTTCAGGATTTAGCCAATCAATTTGTGATATTGGAGGTTTCTGAGACTGGCAGTGTTTTGGCCCATACTGTGGCCCGTTCTTCATTGTATGAACGTATCCAGGCCAGGCAGTATGACGATCACCATTTATGTGTTCTTAGAGATAGAGTCAGGCATGGAAATGCCAAGCAGGTTAAGGTTGATGTTGAGGGAGTTTTGAGGATGCAGGGTCGGATTTGTGTACCTGATGTAGATGGTATTCGTGAGTTGGTACTTCAGGAGGCCCATAGTTCCCGGTATTTTATTCATCCGGGCGCCGCAAAGATGTACCAGGACTTGCAGAAGCACTATTGGTGGCGGAGAATGAAGAAGGATATTGTAGCTTATGTAGCTCGATGCTTCAACTGTCAGCAGGTTAAGTACGAGAACCAGAGACCTGGTGGTTTGATGCAGCGTATTCAGCTTCCCGAGTGGAAGTGGGAGCATATCACCATGGACTTTGTAGTTGGACTCCCCCGGACTTAGAGAATGGTTGATGCAGTATAGGTCGTTGTGGATAGGCTGACCAAGTCAGCGTACTTCATTCCAGTATCAGTTTCGTATTCAGCAGAGAAGTTGGCAAAGATCTATATGAGAGAGATTGTTAGACTGCATGGTGTGCCCATATCTATTATATCAGACCGAGTTACTCAGTTTACCTCCTATTTCTGGAGAGTATTTCAGCGGGAGTTGGGCACACAGATCGATTTGAGCACAGCATTTCATCCTCAGACAGACGGGCAGTTCGAGCGTACTATTTAGATTTTGGAGGATATGTTGTGAGCTTGTGTTATTGACTTTGGAGGTTCATGGGACCATTTCTTGCCTTTAGCTGAGTTTGCCTACAACAACAGCTATCAGTCGAGCATTCAGATGGCTCCGTATGACGCGTTGTATGGTATACGGTGTCGGTCTCCAGTCGGATGATTTGAGTCGGGAGAGGCTAGATTGTTGGGTTCTGAGTTAGTCCAGGATGCCTTGGACAATGTGAAGATCATTCAAGATAGACTTTGTACAGCTCAGTCTAGGCAGAAGAGTTATGCGGATCGCAAAGTTTGAGATTTGGAATTTATGATAGGCGACCGGGTATTTCTTTGGGTGTCGCCCATGAAGGGCGTGATGAGATTCGGAAAGAAGGTCAAGTTGAGCCCTAGGTACATTGGTCCATTTGAGATTCTGGACAAGGTAGGAGAGGTGGCCTACAGACTTGCCTTGCCACCTAGTTTTCAGTCGTACACCAGGTGTTTCATGTATCTATGCTCCGGAGGTATATTGCAGATCCATCTCATGTTCTTGACTTCAGCAGTGTCCAGTTGGACAAGGATTTGACTTACGAGGAAGAGCCGGTAGCCATATTAGCTAGGCAGGTTCGTCAGTTGAGATCGAAGAGTAATCCTTCGGTTCGTGTTCAGTGGAGAGGTCAGCCTGTTGAGGTAGGTACTTGGGAGTCCGAACCCGATATGCGGATCCGATATCCCCACCTTTTCCCTAATTCAGGTACTTTTCTATATCCGTTCGAGGACGAACGGTTGTTTTAGAGGTGGAGATTGTGATGACCCAAAAGGGTCATCTTGTGTAAATTTAGTAAAAATTGTTTTTTGAGGCCTCGAAATCCTCCGCTAATCTCACCTCGATGTGCGTGCACATCCCAAGCGCGAAGCCGGGAAGTCCTTATGTGGAAATGTGTTGAACTGTTAAATTTATGATAATTAATGGAATAAAGTTGACTTTGGTCAAAAATTTTGGTAAATGGACCTGGACCTATGATTTGATGGTCCCGGAGGTTCCGTAGGAAAATATGGGACCTGGGCGTATGCCCAGAATCGAATTCCGAAGTCCCAAGACCGAGAAATAAATTTTTAAATAAGATTATTTTCTGAAAATAAGAAAGACTTTTGAAAATTAACGTTGATGTGAAATCTGGGATACCGGGCCTGTATTACGGTTCTGATGTCCGGAACAAGTTCAATATGTGTTATGGGATTTATCTGTAAAATTTGGAAAGAAACAGACTTGGTTTGACGTGTTTCGGATCAAAATTGGAGAATTTAGAAGATTATGAAATTTGAGGAAATTCTATGGATTTTTGAGTTTAATCACTGTTTTGATGTTATTTTGATGGTTATATTACTCGAATAAGTTTGTAGGATGATTTTGAAGTCGTGTGTATATTTGGTTTTGAGCCCCGAGGACTCGGGTGAGTTCCGGGTAGGTGTCGGAATGCAATAGAGTTGGAAAAATCTGGTGTGTTGTGTGCGATCGCAATGTGTATTTTAGGAAGGGGGTCAATTTTCTCTGCGCGATCGCAAAGAGCTGAGTGCGAACGCGGAGCCTCAGGGTTTAGCTCTACGCGATCGCAATCCCCTGTTCACGATCGTGTAAGTCTTTTGTGGGGTTGGGGGACTGGGCAGCAATTGTTCTATGCGAACGCGATCTCTCGTTCGCGATCGCGTGGGTCCACATTCTTGTTCTCTGTGATCGCAATCCCTTGTTCGCGATCGCATAAGTTTAAAACCCAGTACTCTCCGCGATCGCGTAGAGTAAAATCTGTCAGTGCATTTAAAGTCTTAAAAACAGAATGTTATTTCGGGATTTCCACTTCTTCATCAATTCCTTCTTCTCCAAAACCCCACTGACGAACCCAAAGCTAGATTCCCTCCAAAACCACTTGGGTAAGTGAGCTTAGCACCAATTTCTTCCACTTTCTTTCCCTCATCACTAGAATCTAGGCCTAAAATCCTAAAATCAAAGTAGAAATTAGGGGTTTTGGGTAGATTTAGGGTTTATGGGATTTTGGGTAATTCTAACTCAATTTGGCATCGGATTTCAAAACAAATCATATATTTGAACTCTTGGGGGTATGGGTGATCGGGTTTTGGTCCGAGCCTCGTGTTTGGACCAAGCGGGCCCGGAGTCAAATTTTGGTATTTTTGAAAGAATGCTAGGAAATGGATAATTAGGCTATGGGATCGATTTATTGAGTCATTATTGATATGCTTAAGTTAATTATGTCTAGATATTGTTGTTACGGAGTTGAATCCAAAAGGAAAGGCGGTGTTAGAGGCTTGATTGCTATTTTTGGACCCGAGGTAAGTGTCTTGCCTAACTTTGGTGAGGGAACATGTATTGTATGCTATGTGTTAAGTGTTTATCATGTTCAGTGCATAGGTGAGGTGACGAGTACCTATGCATTGTGTGTCAAGCATGCCCGTGAGTCTATTTTCGATAGAAATCTTATTATTACTTCCATGTTCGTTATAATATGCAATAGTCTCTACTTGGAAGTTGATTATTATTGAAAACTCTGGTTAATGAACTCATAATGTATTGGTTAGATTGAGAACCCAATTGGAAAGGATATATTTGAAATGATTGGTTATGGCTGAGACCCTTGCCGGGCAATCGTTATGATATTGACTGATACTTTCCCCTTGTCCGGTGATTTTGAATTGTATTTCCACTATGCTGCATTCCTTGCCATTGATATCGTCATAGTTTTGGTGGGGAAGAGTGTAAATCTGGAAGGGTGATGTTGTGCCATGATTTACATTGATTACATCATAATTTGCATAGTGAGGAAGAGAGTAAAAGCACGAAGGGTGATGCCGTGCCGATTGATTACTATTTATGCACGAAGGAACATTTTGTGCCGTGATTGTGATGTTTTATGCACGAGGGGACATTCCGTGTCATGTTTATGTTGTTTATGCACGAGGGGACATTCCGTGCCATATTTTATATTTCTATGCACGAGGGGACATTCCGTGCAATGTTTATGTTGTTCATGCACGAGGGGACATTCCGTGCCATATCTTATATTGTTATGCACGAGGAGACATGCCATGCCGTTTCTTTTCACTGTTTAAATTGTGTTTTCAATCCTTGTTATTATTTTCGGATATTTTAGACTTTTGTTTTCGTTTCCTTCATTCCAGTATTTGCTATCTCTTACCCCCAGCATGTTCTTCCCCGTAATTGTATTCTTGTTTAGTTTCTACTATACTATTGAACTGCACAGGTACAATTGGTTGTCGTGTCCTAGCCTTGTCACTACTTCGCCGAGGTTAGGATCGGAACTTACTCAGTACATGGGGTCGGTTGTACTGATGCTACACATGCACTTCTTTATGTTGTGCAGATTACACAGCCGGACCCAGTGGACATCGCTAGTGGGAGTGTCCTTCAGTCCATCCCAGACGACACCGAGGTAGTTCTGCATGGCGTTCGTGGATCTCGGCGTCCCTGTGTATCTTTCATCCTGTCTTTCATGTGTTTTCCAGACAGATACACCATTTTATTTTGAAATTGTTTCTTTTAGTCAAATCTTAGACTAGTTCGTGAGGTTGTGACTCCAATTTTGGGTTGTACTTAAAGGGGATTTTTGCGTTGTTAGCTATTGTTATTTAGAATTACGTTAATGCTTCCGCACTTTATTTCAATCATATAGTCAGTGTTTGTTATTTTCACTTGCTAATAAATCAATCAGTTGACACATTGGCTTGCCAAGCGGGTGCAACGTTAGGCACCATCACGGCCTGAAGGTGGAATTTTGGGTCGTGACACCCGCGGTCCCAGCTGGACAGGCCCAAAACCTCTTCTGCGGCTCCATGGCCGCTTCTGCGGCGCCGCACCTTCGGCCCAAAGTGCGCAGGTGCGATTACACCAGGTCCAACAACTTCAGCAATTGTGTAAGTCCAAAACTCAATCCGTTAAGCATCTGAAACACACCCGAGGCCCCCGGGACCTCAGTCAAATATACTAACCAGTCCTAAATCACCATAAAAACTTATTTGAGCCCTCTAATTACATCGAGCAACACTAAAAACAAAAATCACCCTCCGGTTCAATCTTAAAGAACTTGAAACTTCCAAATTCGACAACCGATGCCGAAACCTATCAAACCACGTCTGATTGACCCCAAATCTTGCACACAAATCATAATCAACCTTATGGACCTACTCCAACTTTCGAGACCAAAATCTGACTCCGATATCAAACATTCCACTACCGGTCAAAATATCTAAAATTTCGACTTTCCTCATTTCAAGCCTAAATGAGCTATAAACCTCCAAAACACAATCCGAACAGGCCCCTAAGTCCAAAATCACCTAATGGAACCGACGGAGCTCCATTCCGGAGTCTCTTCACACAGTTCTGACTACGGTCCAAATCCTAAGACTTAAACTTCCCTTTAGAGACTAAGTGTCCCAAAACACTCCGAAACCACGACCAACACCTCCCGACAAGACACATAAGCAGAAAAAGACACGGGGAAAGAAGTAGACAGGGGATTAGGACTATAAATCCCAAAACGACCGGTCAGGTCATTACACACTTGTTATTGTCAGGAAGAATATCACCGAATTCAACCCTTTTTCGGTTATCTCACTTGCATTTATTTACTTAACTGTCATTATATTTCATTTATTACTATTGAAAATTGTCTTCTTTGTTCTTGGGCCATTAAATATTGTCGTTGTTGCATATTTATTATTATCTGACGGAACTTGAGATATTTTGTCAAGAAATCAATTAAACGACCTTTTGGATATTAATATTAGATAAGATTAACTCTATTCTATTAGAAAATCTAATTGTTTAAACCTAGATCAAAATTTTGGATCGAACATTGTGACCAAACCTTAGCTTGCATTTGGTCCACAACAAATATATTGTCAGTTTTTAAAATAATAAGCACTTCCATATCTATTTTATATGATATTATTTCTTTATTCCATTTTAAAAAGAATAATACCTTTTTTAATTTGTAATCAATTTAATTTAAACTCCTCAATTTACCCTTAATGACATTCTTTTACAGTCCATAAATATTATTGATGTTTTAACTTAAATACCACACAAGAGGGGATGGGGGTTGATTTGTGTGGTGTCTAATTTTTCGCTTGAACTGAATATGGAAGGACCGGGTTCTTCTATGTGTTCCTTAACCTACTATTGCTGAAATAGTAAATGTGGAAAGTAAAGAACATAAGTATTTTAGGTGAAAAAAACCTAGCTCAAAAGGTGAAAAAAACCACGACCTACTTGTCAATAAGATTTTCCCAAACTCTCCACTAAACCACCGAGCCAAAAATTGCATTTATAAAACACTTTTGTAAACCTAGGATTAACTCTAATCCTGTTTTAACAACCAGCCTTTAATTGTTGCGACAACTTCAAGTTAACTCTAACTTGAATACTCTGAGTACCTATTACAATTACTTCTAGATAAAGCTGAAAAATACAATTTGAAAACACCTACTACAACTGAACTAGAATAAAAGACAGACACTTGGAACTGGTTCTTCTATCTGATTCATGTAGCTTCAGGTCTGCACACTTGAATCACACACGAATTGCTTGCAAAATGCCTTTGCTATTTTGCTCTCAACTCACATTTAACTTCTGCTTTCGTGCGTACTGTAGAATGAGAACATACTACAATATATAGAGTTAGTAGATGAATAAATAACTAGAGTTCTAATGCTTCTCTTCCTTGGTGGAAGGGTTCTAGTTGATCTCAACTTCTAACTCCTCTCTTATCTTGGATAGTGTTCTCTTTGATTAAGGAGTCTTTCTCCTTATCAATAATGTAACATTTTCGATCAGGAGATATCAATTATACTAAGTTAAGCTTATCTCCTTCATGTGCACTCCAGATGCTCGAATATGCCTGTGTCTATGCACACAAGGGATGGACCTGGTTCATGTCTGAGCTTCCTTTGTCAATCTTCAAAACAAACCTTCACTTGGGCCAACAAATTCCCCTTTTTTGATGATGACAAACTTTGTGCTTTTCATAACCTTAGGCCCTGTTTCAACTTAGCTCAATATCAACACAATGTTAGAAACTTTTTTTCCTTTTAATCCCTTATCATCACGGAACAGGTTTATTAGGTTATAAACATCACTGTTCAAGGTGTAAAGCACAACTTTTTCCCCTTTTTGGCATCATAAAGTTTCATAAACAAGTAAGATAACCAGATTTTCAACTTACTCATGGCCACTGGGCTACTTCAAATGCAATCATGGATTAATCATCATAGATCAAGCTAAGAATATTAACCATCAAAGAAATATAAACAAGCAGTTAGAGCAAAAGACAGTGAATTTCATTGATGATTGATAAAATCCTAACACAAAGCATAAGAATAAATAAAAATATTGGAAACATGAGAAAAAACAACAAAATATATTGAACTGGGTCACTTGTTGATCTACACTAGGCTAGGAGGCTTAAGACTGGGAAGGGCCAGGTGCTTGGTTGTTCGCTTAGAGTAGTTTCAGCATATCCTGAAGAATGTCATCCTTCTTCTCCTTTTCTTTTTCCAGCTCAGTTCTGAGAGCATCTCTCTCAGTCTCCACCTCATCCAACCTCTTTTTCAGCCTCTCAATCTCAACATCCTTAGCCCCACTTTCTTGCACCAAGGCTCGCACCTTGCTACTCACTGGTACCTCCTTGGATGAACCAGGTTCTTTAGTAGTGGTATGGACTTCATAGTCACAAGCAAGTAGATTATTTGCCCCAAAATGATCATTGCTTGTACCAACCTCCCACTTCCTCATAGGTACCTTGAAATGTGCGAGCCCATCTGTGAGAATAAAGCCATAGGGTATTGCATGAGTCTTGGTGCCATTTAGAATCCTATCAAGAAGCTGGATTATAAATCCAGGCCAATTAACCTGTCTCCCACTATCCAAACACTCCATGAGGACCAAGTCCATGAATGTTGCAATGTGCCTCCTTTTGTGCCTTGGCAGAACACATTTGTTGACAAACTCGAATAGCACTTTGTGGGGTGGCTTCATCTCACTTTTGTACACCACCTTGGGCTCAATTTCCTCCTCATTGTCACTGAATTTTCTAGTAATGGCAAGGGCAATAGGAAGATTTTCTAGGTTTGGCCACTTGAGCTTTTATAACCATTGTACCCCTCAGCAGGTACACCCAAAATTTCTCTCAACTCCTTTACATCGAATGAGACTTGCACTCCTTTCACCATACCGGTAACCCTTCCATCTTTCACCTCACCATTGGCCATAAACTCAACAATTTCATTCCTGGCCAACCTTCCATCTATTTGATGGATCATGTACTTCCAGCCTTGCAACGCCAACTTCCCCAAAATCAGCATCATTCCTTGCTCCTCCAAGTCCATGAGGATTCTACCCTTCAAAATTGTCCTCTTTCAAAACTTGGCCATCTTGTCTTTCTTAGTGTCAGAATCATCTACTTCCTCTCCACTCCATTCTTCTTCGAACTATAACATTCAGTCACTCTCCACTGCAAGGGTTTCCTGTTCAGATGAAACAGGTTCATCTACATTTTTCCCAAGTTGAACCATCCCTTCAGCAGCTTTGTCAGACCCACTTCCCCCTGTTTTCTTCACACTCTCCTCTACTCAGCAGATTTTTCTCCCCAAATAACCATTGCACTTGTGTCTTTGGTAAACTAACAGGAGTGGGTGAAGAATAAACCACTCTCTTAACCTTTCCCCTCATAGCACTCCTAGCACCCTTTCTCTCTTTTTCTTTTCCTTTTTCATTTATCCTACAAATTTTTCCAGACTCTGTAGTTTCATTACCTGCTATAGACCCTACTAGTACAAATATATTATCCAAATTTGTAACAACTTTAGAAATGGTCTCATGAGTAACTTTAAGGCCAGAAAATACTTGTTCGGTTTCGGAAGAAATAATTTCTTTCCCCTCAGTAGCAAATTTGAAGGATTCATCAGATTTTGAGGTTCTTTTTCCCCTACTCTCTTTCAGTTGATCATTAATTTTCTGAATCTGATCTCCACCAGAAACAACCTTGCGAGCCATCATTTTTACTCTTTTCTTAAAGGTTGGGTTGTTGGAAAGAGTGATAGTGGGTGTGGAAGTGATTTCTTGTGGTGGTGATGAGGGATTCTCAGTAGTTTTAGCCATTTCTGATCTTGGGTATGGAAAAGAAGAGAGTTGGATTATGTTTGGAAGATAAGAGAAGATGGAGAGTATTTTGACGGTTTGAAGAAGATGGAGTGAAGGAAACACTAAGGATGATCAATTTAAAGAGAAGTAATTAATGGGGTAACGGCAGCTCTTCATACGTTTAAAAGTCCAATCAAACTGAATTTCAATTTTGAAAAGACGTTGGAGTCTATCCCTAGAATTTAGGTACTTCAATTTAGTTAGGACTCTTTTGAACGGAACTGGTTTACTTCTAACGGATAAGTCCAAAAGGAGTTTGGAATTAGGTAGGAATCTACTCATGATCCAAATATAATTATTTCAAATTATGCAGAGTGTAGAAAACATACAGAGTAATCTTGATGAACCAGGTTCTTCACTGAGAATTTTCTTGTGTAAGTCCTATATTTGCCAAAATAGAGAAAATATCATTAGATATTAATGAGTCATTTTAGCACATGGCACAAGAGTATACTATTGAAAGTATGAAACTGAGCAAAATCTAATCTAATTATTTACAAAATTTACAGATTTTATAACTAATTTTTTTTTCAATTTTTTTTTTTTCATTGTAAATTTTGAATTGGTCCTTTTAGGTAATCTTAATCATTCCTGATTCTAACCTGTTCCTTTCAAAGTGATCTCTACTTAGGGCTTTTGTGAATATGTTAGTTTTTTTCTTGTCAGTAGCACAACATTCCACAGTGATCAAACTCTTTTCATAGTTTTCCCTCAAAAAGTGATGCCTAACATCTATGTGCTTAGTTCTCTTGTGATGAACCGGGTTCTTGGTCATACTAATTGCACTAGTGTTGTCACAAAAGATAGGGATACAACCAACATTAATTCCAAAGTCCATTAATTATGGTTTGATCCACAACAATTGAGCACAACATGAAGCAACAACAACATACTTATCTTTAGCAGTAGATAAGGCCACAGATTTTTGCTTTTTGGTGGCCCAAGACACAAGACATGAGCCAATAAAGTGTACCATACCTGAGGTGCTCTTTCTATCCATAAGAAAACCTGTATAATCAGCATAAGCATATCCCACTAGATTGAAATTACTACCTTTTGGATACCATAGACAAATATCAGTGGTGCCTTTTAGATATCTCAAAATTCTCTTGACATCAGTCAAGTGAGACTCCTTTGAACTTTCCTAAAATCTTGCACAAAGGCCTACACTAAAAATAATGTCAGGTCTATTAGCAGTGAGATACAACAACGAGCAAATCATTCCCCTATAAAAATTCTGATCAACAGATGAACCGGGTTCATCTATATCCAACTTTATAGTTGTTGCAATAGGAGTGTCAATTTCTTTGGAATCTTCCATTTTAAACCTTTTAAGAAACTCTTTTACATACTTCTGTTGATGGATCATAGTTCTATTTGAATTTTATTTAATTTGTAAGCCTAAAAAGAAATTAAGCTCACCCAGCATGCTCATTTCAAATTTACTCCCCATTAGTTTAGAAAATTCTTTACTTAACCTATCAGTAGTTGCTCCAAAGATTATATCATCAACATATATCTGAATTACCAAGAGATCTTTACCTTTTTCATTCAAGAACAAAGTATTGTCAATATTACCTCTCTTGATGTTATGCTCAAGCAAAAACTTTGATAATCTTTCATACCATGATCTTAGAGTCTGCATGAGCCCATAAAGTGCGTTGACAAGCTTGTACACATTATCAGGACACTCCTTGCTTTCAAACCCCGGAGATTTCTTGACAAACACTTCTTCTTTTAAATAGCCATTAAGGAAGGAACTCTTGACATTCATCTGGTGAGGGATGAATTCAATATAAGCAGCAAAGGCTATGAGAAGTCTTATTGCTTCAAACCTTGCAACTGGAACAAAGGTTTCATCATAGTTTACGCCCTCCTCTTGGCTATATCCTTGAACCACCAATCTTTCCTTGTTCCTTGTAAATGTTCCATCTTCATCAAGTTTGTTTTTTAAGACTCATTTTGTGCCAATTGGTGATCTGTCCTTAGGTCTTGGTATCAAATGCCAAACTTGACTCCTTTCAAATTGGTTGGGTTCATCTTGCATTGCATTTACCCAGTCTGCATCCTGCAAAGCCTCAATAACATTTTTAGGTTCAATTAGAGATAAGAAAGCATTGAAAGAACAATGATTCTTTAAGGAAGATCTAGTTTTGATTCCAGAGGTTGGATCAGTAATTATGTTCTCAATGGGATGAGAACTTTTATACTTGTAAGATTTCACAACCAACTGGTTTCCCCTTGATATTCCTTGATGTGGAACAGGTTCATGGACAGGTTCCATTGAGGTTTGAGGATCATTTCCTCTTTGTTATATTACCCATGTAATGTATCTCTAGGTTGAAGAACCTGTTTCATCACTTGTTCCTTTCTCTAGTGCAGCTTCAGTCTGAGTTGTGGTTTCATTTGAGTTTCTTACCAGCCCAATTGCTTCATCATCATGTTCCTGCCTCTCAAAAAGGATGTTAGTTTCATCAAAAACCACATAAACTCTTTCTTCTACACACATAGTTCTTTTGTTATAGACCTTATAAGCTTTGCTATGTGAAGAATATCCCAAGAAAACTCCCTCATCACTTCTGGATTCAAACTTACCTAGGGAGTCTTTACCATTGTTGTGCACAAAGCACTTGCAACCAAATGCCATAAGGCGGGATATATTTGTCTTTCTCCCGTTAAGTAACTCATAGGGAGTCTTAACTACAAGAGTTCTAGTCATGCACCTATTTATGATGTATCATGCAGTATTTACAGCTTCTCCCCAAAATTTATAGGGCAGTTTACTAGAAAGAAGCATAGTCCTAGCAATATCTTCAAGTGTCATATTCTTTCTTTCAACTACTCCATTTTGTTGTGGAGTCCTAGGAGCAGAAAAATTATGATCTATGCCATGCTTATCAAAAAAATCAGCAAATTTAGCATTTTCAAATTCAGAGCCATGATCAAACCTAATTGATGCAAGTTGATTACCTAGTTGCTTCTGAGTTTTTCTAACAAAAAAAGTGAACATGTCAAATTCTTCATTTTTAGATGTTAAAAACAATGTCCAAGTAAACCTAGAGTAATTATCAACAAGCACCATCACATATCTTTTAACACATCTACTTAATGTTCTCATTGGACCACTGAGATCCATATGGACCAGTTCCATCATCTTGGTTGTGCTCACCACTTTCTTGTATTTAAAAGAGGATCTTCCCTGCTTCCCCCTTGCATAAGCCTCACAAAATTTGTCTTCTTTGAACTTGATGTTAGGAAACCCTATCACCAGGTCCGTGGAGACTAATTTATTGAGTTGACTCAGACTAGCATGTCCAAGTCTCTTGTGCCAAAGGAGGGGATCATTGTTCAACACACTTAAGCAAGTGAGTTCATTCTCTGAAAGTGTGGACAGATCTACAATATATATATTTTTCACTCTTTTTCCCAGCAAAACAATCTTGCCAGTGGTAAGATTGACCACAAAACATTTGGAGGTGAATGCTACCAAGTTACCTCTATCACACAGTTGTGATACACTGATTAGACTGTATTTTAGGCCATATATCAAGTAGACATTCTCATTAAAGTGAGAACCAGTCTTACCTACCTTTCCAACCCCAATGATCTCACCTTTATTCCCATTTCTAAAGGAGACATTACCTCATTTGAGGTCCTTAAGTGAAAGTAATTGGTTCTTGTTTCCTGTCATGTGCTTTGAGCAGCCACTATCCATGTACCATATTTGGTTGCTTCCCTTCACTTGGACCTGCAAAATGAAATAAAGGGTTAGTCTTAGGAACCCAAACTAGTTTGGGTCCCTTTCTATTGGCAAAAGGATGAATCAAATTCTTTTTAACCCAACTTGGTAGCCTATTTTTCCCTTGAACAAATTCATTGTTCTATTGACTTGCCTTTTCTTTTGCAGTGCCTTCAATTTTATAGTGACCTATTTTATCATAGTGAATACAAATATTATTCTCAGGAAGTGTAAGGTACTTTCTTTTGGGATCCCATTTAGGTGGCAGATTTCCAAAGCCAAGCCCTCTTCTATTGCTACTGGGATGTTCCCATAGCCATGAAAGTTCATCGTAGGACCTGTTCCATTTACAAGTTCTGTTTAGTTCATGCTTGACCTTGCCTATATTATCCTTCAAAATTCTTACCTGCTCATCCTTTTTATACAACTCATCTTTTAGTTTACCGACATTTTCTTCTAGAGTGAGTTGTGTGCAATCAGATGTCTTCTTACCTGACCCTAATTTCAATTTTAGATTTTTAGAACTAAGTTCTAGGACATTTGATTCAAGCGCATGAACCTGGTTCTTTAAAGCAGTATCTTCACTTACAGTCTCACTAACCCTAAGTTCCAAGCTATTATACTTTTCTTTCAAAATAACACATTCATTAGACAGTTGTTCCTTTTCATTGTTTACATCCTCAGATTCATCAAATAAATCTAGAAGTAACTCAGTAGCCTTTGATGCGTGGCTAGAACTCATGATTTTAAGCATTATATACCTTGCATTTTATGTGCTTTAATGATAAAAATACACGTCGTATATGCCTAATGAAGTTTATTTAATGTGTAGGTGAGTTGGAAATGGAAGCCGAGCTAAATGAGAGCATAAACGTCGGAAAATACGTGCAAGAGTCGAAAAGGAGCGATCCGGGACAAGCCTGGCGTTAGCCAGGTGTTAGACCACAAACGCCAGGGGGTGCCTGACGTTAGCCAGGCCTTAGAGCCCAAACGCCAGGGGGTGCCTGGCGTTAGCCAGGCCTTAGAGCC
>ML430267.1:998-23611 GCA_005239525.1 Nicotiana knightiana | reverse complement strand
TTAAAGCTCATAAAATGCAAGGGATATAATGCTTAAAATCACGAATTCTAGCCACTCATCAGAATTCCTATCTCGATTTTAGATGGAACATCATGGAACTACCCCCGATCACACACGATTGGGTGGTTCAGGATTTCACTAAAGGTTTGAATGAACAAAGTTCGGTGGCATCACGACAGCTAAAGAAGAATTTAATTGAATATCCAGTGGTTACCTGGGCCAATGTACATAATCGGTACTAGTCAAATATCAGGGTCGAAGATAATCAATTGGGGACCCCTTCCGGTTCTATTTTCCCAAACATGCCCATTGCCAGAACTCAAAGGGACATCGATAGAGAACCTCGAGGATAGAGCTCCCACATGAGCAAAAGTGGCTTTGATAAGCATTTCGAGCCCACAGAAGCACCACAGTTGTCGGAATACAACTTCAGTATTGATGCATCACGTATTGTGTCGGCTATTGGGAGAATAAAAGATATTGGATGGCCCAGATCCCAACAGACTGATCCAGCTCAAAGGAACCCTAATCAAATATGCAAATACCATGGTACACATGGTCATAGAATTGAAGACTGCAGACAACTAAGGGAGGAGGTTGCCCGTCTATTCAACGAGGGTCACCTTCGAGAATTCTTGGGTGAACGAGCTAATAGTCACATCAGAGACAGGGATGCAAACATGAAAAACAAGTGGGAAGAACCATAGAACGTGATTCACATAATCATTGGTGAGGTCGATATTCCACAAGGGCCCGTGTTCAAACGCATCAAAGTGTCAATCTCCAGGGAAGCACGAACTCGAGACTATGCCCTAGAAGGCACTTTGTCATTTAATGATGAGGAAGCTGAGGGGATATCACAACCCCACATTAGTGCATTCGTATTCTCTATGCCTATGAATAAAATTCAGGTTAAACGTGTTTTAATTGATCAAGGGAGCTTGATCAATATTATTTGATCGAGGGTTGTGGGGAAGCTCGGCCTACAGGATAAAATCGTGCCAGCAGCTCGAGTTTTCAATGGTTTAACCATGGCAAGTGAAACAGCCAAAGGTGAAATCATCTTACCAATAAATGTGGCTGGAACTATTCAAGAGATGAAGTTCCATGTGATCGAAGGCGATATAAGATACAACGCCCTGTTCGGAAGACCCTGGATTCACAATATGAGGGCGGTCCCCTAAAACCTTTACCAAATATTGAAGTTCCCAACACCGGATGGAGTAAAAATGGTATATGGGGAACAACATGCTTCCAAAGAGATGTTCGTGGTCGACGAAGTAATACCGGTATCGGCGCTTTCATCGACAAAGGCATCAGAGTCCAAAGGGAAACATGAAGCTAAATAGAAACCACAGCCACCAGCCTCGACTCAGTCGGAGAAGCAGGGAACGGACGAGAACGACGACTACTGGATCCCTAGATTCTTCATAATCCCTGAGGATTCTTACGCCACCAAATCGACAATCAAAGAGCTGGAGCAAATCATACTGATCGAGCATCTACACGATCGAAAGGTATACCTGGGTACGAGGTTAACCCCCGAGCTCAGGGAAAAACTAATTAAATTTCTTATCAATAAATGGATTGTTTTGCATGGTTCCACCTAGATATGACAAGGATCCCGTCGGAGATCACTACACATCGATTGAGCTTGGACCCGAAGGTTTGCCCGGTAAAACAAAAGAGAAGGCCACAGTCCGAGGTAAAACATGCATTCATCAAGGACGAGGTAACCAAAATTCTCTAAATAGGATCCATTCGGGAGATAAAATATCCTGAATGGTTAGAAAATGTAGACGTAGTCCCTAAAAAGGGAAACAATATTAGAATGTGCGTAGATTATAAAGATTTAAACAAAGCATGTCCTAAAGACTCCTTTCCTCTGCCGAATATCGATCGCATGATCGATGCCACGACCGGCCATGAGGTCCTTAGTTTTCTCGAGGCATACTCCGGGTACAATCAAATACAAATGAATCTGGAGGATCATGAGAAGACTTCGTTCATCATTAAGTACGACACCTATTGTTATAATTTAATGCTGTTTGGACTAGAAAATACTGGGGCCGCTTACCTACGCTTAGTAAATCTGATGTTTGAAGAACAAGCAGGTAAATCAATGGAGGTTTATATTGAGGATATGCTAGTTAAGTCCCTGCGAGTAGAGGACCATTTGACACATTTGTAGGAGACCTTCGTTATACTAAGGAAATACAACATGAAGCTCAACCCGGAGAAATGCGCATTGGAGGTCAGCTCGGGCAAGTTCCTCGACTTTATGGTATCAAATCGGGGGATCGAGATCAACCCCGATAAAATCAAGGCAATCAAAGACATCACAGTCGTGGACAATGTTAAGGCCGTACAAAGATTGACAGGGCGCATAGCCACCCTAGGCCAATTCATCTCGAGGTCTTAAGATAGAAGTTACCGGTTCTTCTCACTGCTCAAAAAGAAGAACAATTTTTCATGGACCCCGGAATACCAACAAGCATTGGAAGAATTGAATTTTTACCTCTCGAGCCCTCCACTACTTCATACTTCGAAAGTGGACGAGCAACTCTGCTTGTAATTAGTAGTCTCGAAAACCGCAGTAAGTGGGTTCCTAGTTCGAGAAGATCAAGGTATGCAATTTCCTGTTTACTATGTTAGTCAAACATTAGATGAGGTCGAGACCCGGTACCCACACTTAGAAAAATTAGAGCTTTCCCTAATAAATGCCTCTAGGAAATTAAAACCATATTTTCAATGTCACCCGATATGTGTCGTGACTACTTATCCTCTTCACAATGTTTTTCATAAGCTCGAACTCTCGGGCCGATTGGCCAAATGGGCCGTCGAGATCAGTGGGTATGATATCGAGTATCAACCCAGGACGACCATCAAGTCTCAAATCTTAGCAGACTTCGTGGCCGACTTTACGCCAGCCCTCGTACCCGAGGTTGAAAAGGAACTATTATTAAAATTGGGTACATCATTGGGGGTGTGGACCCTCTTCACAGACGGATCTTCGAACGTGAAGGGGTCCGGTCTAGGCATCATTTTGAAGCCGCCCACGAGTAATACAATTAGACAATCTATCAAAACTTCTAAGTTAACTAACAATGAGGCGGAGTATGAGGCCATGATTGCATCGAGCTAGCTAAGTTGAGAGCATAGGTCATCGAGGCCAAAAGTGACTCCATACTTGTGGTAAACCAAGTCAACAGAACCTTCGAGATCCGAGAAGATCAAATGTAGAGGTACTTGTACAAACTACATGTGACTCTACATCATTTAAAGAATGGACCCTACAACATGTGCCCCGAGAATAAAACACGAGGCCGATGCCCTTGCCAATTTGGGGTCATCAGTCGAAGACGAAGAGATTAGCTCAGGGACTGACGTACAACTTTCAAGGTCAGTAATCGAAGAAGCCCACGCTAAAATAAACTCCATAAGTCTGACCTAAGATTGGAAGAATAAATATATCGAGTACCTAAAGAACGAGAAGCTTCCATCAGATCCTAAGGAATCGAGGACTCTATGTACGAAGGCCGCACGATTCACATGGGCCAAAGATGGAACACTATATAGAAGGATGTTCGATGGACCATTGTCAATATGTTCGGGACCAAGATATACTGACTACATCATACGAGAAATCCATGAGGGAACCTGCGAAAATCATTCCAGTGCCGAATCATTGGTTCACAAAGTCATCAGAGC
Source organism: Nicotiana knightiana (assembly GCA_005239525.1). NCBI lineage: Eukaryota > Viridiplantae > Streptophyta > Magnoliopsida > Solanales > Solanaceae > Nicotiana > Nicotiana knightiana. The sequence goes on along the minus strand of ML430267.1, from coordinate 19,900 downwards.
ACTACCATTCGGACGATATTGAAAAGGATACAAAAGAATTTGTTCGAAAGTGCAAAAAATGTCAAAGGTTGTCCCGATGATTCACCAACCCGGAGAGCAACCCCACTCATGGACATTCATGAAATAGGGAATGGATATCGTTGGCCCTCTACCATTGGCCACAGGTAAAGCTAAATTTATTTTGTTTATGACTGACTACTTCTCTAAGTGGTTGAAGCACAGGCTTTCGAGAAAATCAGAGAGAAAGAAGTCAAAGACTTCATCAGGGACCACATTATATACCAATTTAGGATGTCTGCCGAGATAGTATGCGACAATGGAAAGCAATTAATCGGCAGCAAAGTGACAAAGTTTCTCGAAGATAACAAAATAAAAAGGATCCTATCAATGCCATATCATCCTAGTGGGAACGGACAGGCCGAATCGACAAACAAGACCATCATTCAAAATCTAAAGAAAACATTGAACAGTGCTAAGGGAAAATGGTTATAAATATTGCCCGAATTCCTTTGGGCATATCGAACAATGTCAATATCCAGTACGGGGGAAACGCCGTTCTCTTTAATATATGGTGCCTAAGCTCTGATCTCGCTCGAAGTCGGGGAACCTAGCGTCAGGTTTCGATATGCAATGAAAGAGTCATATCACGAGGCTATGAATATAAGCCTCAAATTCCTAGTTGAAAATCGGGAAGCCGCCCTTGTTCAAATGGCCGCACAGAAGCAGCGGATCAAAGATACTACAATCGTCGAGCAAATCTTTGACACTTTAAAATCGGGGACTTGGTCCTGAGGAAGGTCACCCTCAATATCCGAGACCTTAATGAAGGAAAACTTGGCCCGAACTAGGAGGGACCGTATCTGGTCATCGATATCGTCGGAAAGGGATCCTACAAACTTGGCACGATGAACGGCGAACAATTACCAAATAATTGGAACATATCACTCCTCAAACGATATTACTATTAAGGTACGACCTTCTCTATTTTCGTTTACATTTTATACTAACCATCTGCGGGTGTTTAATCGAAGACATCAAAGGATTCTTCAAACATAAAGTCCTTAGGTCTAAAAGCACGCGTTGTACTCTTTTTACCTTAGACGGGTTTTTGTTCCAAATGGGTTTTTCCAGCGAGGTTTTTAACGAGGCAACCATTGTTCGTGCTAACTTAGAGCAATTCAAAAGTATCCAAGGCTTCTTTACAATTAACCTCGAATATTGGGGGGCATCACCCTCGAATGGTTTCAAGAAAAGTACTTCGTGTCAACAGGGTCTCGATAAGTAAATTTTGTAAAGGGCCAAACGGTCGAATGAACCGTGTCCATGTAGATTACTCGAGCCCTAATGAAAAAACATGTATGCATGTATAATCTATTGAAAGAAGTATTTTTCCCTTGCCAGATATTCCTTGCCTTAGAGAAGTTTCTACTTTACGATTTCATACTTGTGGTCTATTGTGGAAACTGGCTCAAGGGCAGATCGCAACTAAAGTTCGAACAATTGAACCCGCACTCGGGGACCCATCAAAAAAATCGACATGGTCGAATTATTAAAACCTCGAGATTGTAAGACCTTAAAAGGCAACCCACGATTTAATAGGACACGACCACCCCACTCGAGGACTGATAATTCGAAAAGTTTGAAGTATAATTGGGGAACAAGGTCAAGAGGCAAATTCCAAGGCTACGACCAAGCTAACACGGTTCAGATATGTTTGAATTCCATAATAAAAATAGGCCTTCGAATACTTTTATAAACCGGTTAAAAAGGCTACCCTCGGCAAAATGACAAAAGGGTTTCCACAACGTCAACCCTCGAAAAACCCTAAGGGGTATCAAATTATTCGAATCCTCGAACATATTTATGATAAGGCATAAAAACTCAAAGGGTTTTGATAACACTAACCCCTAAAAGACCTAATGGGTACAGTTTATCTCGTGCTAAGGCACGACAAAATTTTTATGATTAACTCTTTTCAGCCGAAAAAGGGGAAAAAGCCAATCTTTTGAGACCGTATCGGCCTAATTCAAGATCCCAAGGGCCTTTTTATTTTTTGAGTTCGACAAATTGTCCTTACTCAGCTGAAACCTAAGGGTCACTCTACTTCGAGTTCGAGCAAGTACTTACTCGATTGTAAAGACTACACTGGTCCGACTTCAGTCTAATTGCCTAAGTCTCAAACATGTGAGCAAAATCTTCATAAGGCATAAAGGCATGAATGAAATAGAATTTTCACGAGACAGGAAATAGAATAAAGACAATTCAAAGAGAAAAAAGATATTTTATATATATATGAAGATATTCACAAAGGACCGATCAGGGTCCTACACAAAAGTTCAAAAAAGAAATACTAAGGTTCCTAACTATTCTCGAGGGCAGCTTCTCCATAGGGGTCCCCCCACTCTCGGATCTGATCTTGGTGCCACCATCACCATCATCATCATCATCGGAAGAGTCCAACGCTTTAGCATTGGCTTCATGCTCTTTAGCCTTTATTATCTTGTCGATAAGAGCGACACCTCGAGCATGAATCCCCTCGAGAGTTTCCCTCCAAGATTGGCATTTGGCGAGTTTAGCAACCCAATGTTCTCGACTTTGATTTGGTCTCGACAGCCTCTCTCTCTTTGACTTGGGCAGCTTCAACATCGGCCTGGTAGACGGCCACGATCGCCTCTGCCTCGGGCTTTGCCTTTTCGGCCTCAGATTTGGCCATTTGCGATTTCGGAAGCCAACCGAGCCTCGAGCTCCTCTATTTCCTTTGCCTGACAGAGCTCTTCTCCTTCATGCTCCGAAGCTGATTTTCGGCTAATGACAGTTGGGCTCGAGCAACCTCCTTCTCCGAGGCAAGGCAGTCCATATATTCCTTCCACCCCAAGGTCTCCGCCTTCATCATGTTGACCTTCTCACGAAACTACTCGATCCGGTCAGTATGATATTGGTGAGCCTTGGCCAACTCGGCTCAGAGGTCCTTGATCTCCTCTTCTTTTTGCCCACACAGAAGTTTTAGGAAATTTCTCTCCTCCGAGAGCCCTTGAAGGTCGGCCTCACATCGGCTCAGCTCTGCTCGGGATTTGGAAAAGAAGAAGAGAAATTAGACACGGAAAGAAGAAATAAACATAAGTATGATGTCAACGAGGGGAGTTGAGATTTACCTGATTCAGGATTTGTTGAGCCTCATCAAAGAGACTCGATGCTTCACTTAGGCCGAAAGCTTCTTCGACCCCGATAAAGTAACCGTGAAAGGGCTCCTCCCCTCCGTGGGCCCCGTCTACTTTCAGAGTCCTCATAGCTTGGGCCTACCGAATTTCCTCCTCCGAAAATGCAGGGAGAATCGGTGAGTCTCCAATATCTATTTCCCTAGGTGGGCCACTTGGGGCGTTCTCCTCGCTACGAAATGCCTCAGAGCCAGCACCTTCAGACACTCACCTCAGCGGGAGGCATCTTCGATCTTCGACGATTCGGGGAATTTTACCGAGTCCTTTTCCAAGACCCCCTTGGCACGAGGTGGGATCTCCTCAACCACCACCGACTCAGCAGCCTTTAGGGCCTCGATGGTCTTCTTCACTCGGGCCACCAGTTCCGAGCCATCGTCTTCATCTTCTTCCTCTTCCTCCCTTAGCCGCTGAAGTACATCCGTAGGTAGGGCAACAATGTCTTTCTTTGGCTTACGAGCCAGATTATTCCTGGGATTTAGACCCTCGGAGGTTGAGGGCCTTTTCCTCTTTTTATCCTTCACTGGTTTCGGGACCAGGGTCGAAGTCTCCTCCTCACCAGATGGGGGTCTGGTTTTAACTCTATACAGATAATATCATTTTCGATGTGTTTGCCATTTCTATGTGAGTTTAAAGAAAGATGAAGATAATAGGACCTGATATTTGAGAAAGGATTAGCAAGAAAACCTAAAGATTTTGTGGAATGGAAGAACTTGGGAGTTGCAAAAGCTTTGGAGATTAGAGGAAAGTGAAAGTAAAGTTTGAATCAATGAGAAAAGGGCCTATTTATGGGATTCACGGTGATGGTTTAAAGGCACTAGTAGCCGACCACCAGATAACACTCATTAATGACTTGGGGAACTGTACCGACGGGATATTTCGGTCACTTCCGTTGCTTATGTCACGTGGATGACGTCATGACAGGTCGAGGTAAAAAATCGAATGCTCAATTTCGTTTCTTGTCATTACACTCCAATAAATGAGGGGACTATCTGTATACAATTAAAATGAGGCCACCCGATTTTACTATTTGACTGAGACCAGGAAGTTGCATCGAAGGTCGGCCTCGTAATGGAACAAACTAAAACACGAGGATAAGGTAACGAGATTGGAATTGAGGTACCTGTCGAAATCGAGGCTAGTAAAATTCGAAGAAAATGAGACAGACATCGAGCAAGACCGAAGATATCACAATAATAAAAAGGCGAGATATCCGTGACTAGTCGGATCATGGCATAAATCTCGGAACGGATCAAAGCAGATACGGTTAATTAGCTAATCATGGATTTTGCTTCTGTAATTAGAGTTATACCATAAGTAGAATTCCTCTACTATATAAAAGGGGGTTCTAGTCAACACATTGTTCACACATATCAAAGAAATATAATTCTCTTTCTCATTTATATTCTTGTTCATCAGCTTGTTATACTTTTAATTGTTCTTACATCAACCAGTTCGAGGGTATTCAAGCTTGGGGACTGAGTTGCATTCTAACACTGGTTTGCTTTACTATATTGTCCATTTCTTCTATTAATCTTCATATTTATCAATTGGTATTGAGTGAAATCACGTATCCTTAAAACCATATTATAAGTTTAATTGTTATCCAATTTTAAGGGTAAATAGTTTGGCGCCCACCATGGAGCTAAGGATAATAGTGATTGCTTAATATTGATTATGATAATACACACTGCTTTGCACTTGCTCTTGTAAGAATATTTATTTTCACGATAAACATGTCAAACTCACAAGAAGTGCCTACACATGGTGACAACGACCTAGGATTTCAAAGGGAAAATGACAATATAGCCGCCCCAGGGATCGAGGTGCCTTAGGCTGACCTCGAGGGAACACCAATTGCAAATTCTGTCGACGTCATCTCACATGTCACCCTAAATGCAAATTTGGGTGTTGATCCCAAAGGTAGCATAAACAGGGAAGTTTGATCAGGTGGTCAAGGTGTGCAGGGAAGATAAGATGGTGAGTTAACCTCCAATTGATATTTGAAATGATACAGGATCAACAAGACAATATATCACAACCACAAAATCAACATCAAGCACCAAGTGGGATCGAACGAGAAGTGGTCTGTAGGATCAAGCCTATACCAGAGAGATCAAACGCCAGTGAATCAGGGACTGACCCCGCCATTATGAAAATGCTCGAGGATCTCACTAAACGGATTGAATCAGGAGAAAAGAAAATCGAGGACACCGCCAACTCCAAAAGGTTTGGATTCAAAGAAATTTGTACAGAATCCTTTCCCTCTAAGTGCGGTTCCGAAGAAATTCCGAATGCCAGAAATTCCTAAGTACAATGGGACCATCGACCCTATTGAGCATGTCACTTCTTATACATGGGCAATAAAGGGAAATGACTTAGAAGACAATGATATTGAATCTGTCCTACTGATGAAATATGGGGAAACTTTGTCGAAATGAGCGATGATATGGTACCACAATTTGCCGCCCCATTCCATTGATTCCTTCTCCATGCTTGCCGACTCCTTCGTAAAAGCACATGCCGAAGCGATAAGGGTCACGCCTTGGAAGTCAGACCTCTTCAAGATTAAACAAAAGGGCAACGAAACATTGAGGGAATTCTTATCTCGATTTCAGATGGAACACATGGAACTACCCCCGATCACAGACGATTGGGTTGTTCAGGCTTTCACTCAAGGTTTGAACGAACAAAGTTCGGTGGCATCACGACAGCTAAAGTAGAATTTAATTGAATATCCAGCGGTTACCTGGGCCAATGTACATAAACGGTACCATTCAAAGGTCAGGGTCGAAGATGATAAATTGGGGACCCCTTCCGGTTCCGTTTTCCAAAACAGGCCCGTCGGCAGAACTCAAAGGGACATCAATAGAGAACCTCGATCGAACAGAGATCGGTATCAACCATACAACGCAGATCGTAGAAACATCGGTCTGGGACACAATCCCATTCGAAGTGATCGAAGGAATGATCGAGGATAGAGCTCCCCTGGGGTTATGAGAAAAAGTGGCTTTGATAAGCATGTCGAGCCCACAGAAGCACCACAGTTGTCAGAATACAACTTCAGTATTGACGCATCACGTATTGAGTCGGCTATTGGGAGAATCAAGGATATTAGATGGCCCAGACCCCTACAGATTGATCCAACTCAAAGGAACCCTAATCAAATTTTCAAATACCATGGTACACATGGTCATAGAATTGAATACTGCAGACAACTAAGGGAGGAGGTGGCCCGTCTATTCAACGAGGGTCACCTTCAAGAATTATTGAGTGACCGAGCTAATAGTCACTTCAGAGATAGGGGTGAAAATAGGAAAAAAAAGCAGGAAGAACTACAGAATGTGATTCACATGATCATTGGTGGGGTCGATATTCCACAAGGGCCCATGTTCAAACTCACCAAAGTGTCAATCACCAGGGAAACACGAACTCGAGACTATGTACTAGAAGGTACTTTGTCATTCAATGATGAGGAAACTCGGCTAAACGTGTTTTAATTGATCCAAGGAGCTCGGTAAATATGATTTGATCGAGGGTCGTGGAGCATCTTGGCCTACAGGATCAGATCATGCCAGCAACTCGAGTTCTCAATGGTTTCAACATGGCAAGTTAAATAACCAAAGGTAAAATAATCTTACCAGTAAATGTGGCCTGAACTATTCAAGAAATGAAGTTCCATGTGATCGAAGGCGATATGAGATATAACGCCCTGTGCTGAAGACCCTGGATTCATAACCGATCATCTGTAAAAGACATTATATTTATGTAATACAAAGCAATACACTGCCTTCTTTTAGCTTTCAATATTTTGTTTCTCTATTCATGTACCAGTGGAATCTTCACTTGGTTCGAGGTTGACCTAACTCGAAAGACAAAGATATACGATTCGTTTGGTTTGCATTTATTTCTTTTTACGGTCAATTTCACTATTAATTTATATATTTTCTCAGTTTGTGCCAAGTTATATCGTGATTGCCTGGTACTAACCTTCGTAACACACACTATTTTACACTTGTTCCTGTGAGTATATTTGATTCTAGGATCAACATATCAAACTTTCAAGAAGCGCCCGTACACATGGACAATGACTTCATTAATCATGATGAAAATGACAACATAATCACCCCAGGGAACAAAGTACCTCCATTTGGCCTCGATGGAGTTCCGGTGGTAGATCCAATCGACGTCAGCTCCCATGTAGCCATTAATGCAAATTTGGCCGTCGATGCCGGGCGTAGCATCCACAGGGATGTTTGGTAGGCCGCTTAGAGCATGCATGGCGATGAAGAAGGTGGAATAAGCCTTCGGGTGATCTTTGAGATGTTGCAGGCTCAGCAAGACGGAATAGCACAACTCCAAAATCAGAACAATGCACCAAGCAGTATCGAGCCCGAGTCGTCCCAAGAGGTAATTCACACAGTCGAATCGGTGTTAAGGAAATCAAATGGAAATGAATCGGGGATCGATCACGTGCTCATGAAGATGCTCGAGGAACTAACGAAACGAGTTGAATCGGGGGTAAAGAACATCGAAGCAATTGAAAAAAAGATGGAAACCTATAATTCCAGGGTTGATCAAATCCCGAGGCACCACCGATATTGAAGGGTTTGGATTCCAAGAAGTTCGTACAAAAGCCCTTCCCCCGGAGCGCATTCCCAAACTGATCCCCAAGAAGTTCCGCATGCCCGAGATTCCTAAGTATAATGGAACAACTGACCCCAACAAGCATGTCACCTCTTACACATGTGCAATTAAAGGGAATGATCTGGAGGACGACGAGATCGAATCCATTTTACTGAAGAAATTTTGGGAGACCCTGCAAAAGGGAGCGATGATATAGTACCATTACTTACCACCTAACTCTATTGATTCTTTTGCATGCTAGAAGATTCTTTTGTAAAAGAACATGGCGGATCCATAAAGGCTGAGACTAGGAAGTCAGACCTCTTCAAGGTAAAGTAAAAAGGTAACGAGATGATCAGAGAGTTTGTGTCTCGGTTCCAAATGGAACAAATGGATCTGCCATCGGTCGCTAATGATTGGGCCGTTCAAGACTTCACTCAAGGATTAAATGTACGAAGCAGAACTTGATTGAATACCTAGCTCTTAGCTTCGTCGATGTGCATAATCGGTATCAATAGAAGATTAGAGTCAAAGATGACCAGCTGAAGACTCCTCCCGGGTCCGTTTATCTTGTCAGGCCCGTCGACAGAGTCAAAAGGGACATTGATCGAGAACCAAGGTTGAAGAGGGATCGATACTGAACATATAATGGAGATCGTAGGGGTAATGGACCTGGGAGCAACCCTGTACGAGGTGAAAAGAGAAATGACCGAGGCCACAACTCTCGAGGGCTCATGAGCAAGAAAGGTTTCGACAGGCATGCCAGACCTAAAGAAGCACCACGTATGTCAGAATATAACTTCAATGTTGACGCATCCGCCATCGTATCGGTTACGCATCAAGGATATTAAATGGCTTCGACCTCTGCAGACCGGTCCAGCCCAGAGAATCTCAACCACATGTGCAAGTATCATGGCAGCCATGGACATAAAATGGAAGATTGCAGACAGTTGAGAGAGGTATTAGCCCGGTTGTTCAACGACGGGCACCTCCGGAAGTTTATAAGTGATCGAGCCAAGAATCACTTCATGAACAGAGATTCCAACAGATAGAACAGGCAAGAAGAACCGCAACACGTCATTCACATGATTGTCGAAGGGGTCGATGTTCCCCAAGGGCCAATGTTAAAATGCACCAAGGTGTCGATCACAAGGGAGAAGCGAAACTTGGGATTACATACAAGAAGGAACATTGTCCTTCAACGACGAGGACGGAGAAGGGATCATGCAACCTCATAATGACGCACTGGTAATATATGTACTCATGAATTAGACTCAAGTTAAATGTGTTTTAATTGATCCAGGAAGTTCGGCCAACATCATTCGATCGAGGGTTATAGAACAACTCTACCTACAAGTTCAAGTGGTTCCTGTGGTGCGAGTGCTTAACGGATTCAACATGGCATGTGAAACCACTAAGGGCGAGATAACTTTTCCAATGAACGTGGCCGGGACCACCCAAGAGATGAAGTTCCATGTGATCGAGGGAGACATGAGATATAACGCCCTATTCGGAAGGCCATGGATCAACAGCATAAGGGCAGTTCCCTCGACCCTTCACCAGGTTCTAAAATTCCCGACACCAGAAGATAGAGTTTGTGAATCGTGTGATGGGAAACCTTAAATCAAAACAGTCTATGGGGAGCAACCCGCTGCAAAAGAAAATTATTGGGGTTCATGAAGCAATTCCGATATTGGCACTCTCATCGACGAAGGGGTCAAATTCGAAGGGAAAACTAAAGGCCAAATAGCAATCACATATGTCGGCCTCAACCCAAGCAAAGAAGCAGGGGACTGAAGAAGATGATGATTACGGGGTCCCTTGATCCTTCATAGTCCCCAATGAATCCAACTCCACGAAATCAACTGTCGAAGAGCTGGAACAAGTCATACATATTGAACATCTTCCCGAACGAAAGGTATACCTAGGGCACGAGGTTAACTCCCGAGCTCAGGAAAAAACTTACTCAATTTCTTATAGCTAACATGGATTGTTTTGCTTGGTCCCATCTCGACATGACAGGGATCCCACCGGAAATCACCACCCATAAACTAAGCTTGGACCCAAAGTTCCATCCAGTGAAGTAAAAAAGAAGACCTCAGTCCGAGGTCAAACATGCTTTCATCAAAGACGAGGTAACCAAACTTCTTAAAATAGGGTCCATCCGGGAAGTAAAATACCCCGAATGGTTAGCAAATGAAGTAGTAGTCCCTAAGAAAGGAAACAAACTTAGAATGTCTGTAGATTAAAAAGATATAAATAAGGCATGTACTAAGGATTATTTTCCTTTGCCTAACATAGATCGCATGATTGATATCACGGCGGCCACGAGATCCTCAGTTTTCTCGTTGCCTATTCCGGGTACAACCAAATACAAATGAACCCGGATGACCAGGAGAAGACCTAGTTCATCACTAAATATGGTACCTACTGCTATAACATAATGCCATTTGAATTAAAATAATGCTGGTGCCATGTACCAACGCCTAGTAAACTGGATGTTTGAAGAACAAATAGGAAAATCTATGAAAGTTTACATTGATGACATGTTAGTTAAGTCCCTACGAGTAGAGGACCATTTGAAGCATTTGCAGGAAACTTTCAGTATATTGAAGAAATACAACATGAAGTTGAACTCGGAAAAATGTGCATTCGTGGTCGGGTGAGGCAAATTTCTCGGATTCATGGTATCCAACCGAGGAATCAAGATCAACCTCGACAAGATCAAAGCTATCAAGAACATCACGGTAGTAGACAACGTAAAGTCCATGTAGAGGTTAATCGGGTGTATAGCCACCCTAGAGCAATTCATCTCGAGGTCCTCCAATAAGAGCCATCAAATTTTCTCATTGCTGAAGAAGAAGAATAACTTCACGAGGACTCCGGAATGCCAGCAGACCTTGGAAGAGCTTAAACGGTACTTATCGAGCCCGCCGCTGCTTCACATGCCGAGGGCAGACGAACAAATTTACTTGTATTTGGTAGTATCAAAGATAGTGGTACGTGGAGTCCTAGTCCGAGAAGAACGAGATACATAATTTCTTATTTATTATGTTAGTCGGACCCTAGGTGAGGCCGAAACTAGGAATCCCTTAAGTTGAAAGAGTTGACCGTAGTTTGACTTTTGTGAAGACAACTCGGGAATGGTGTTTTGACGGTTCCAATAGCCCTTATGGTGATTTTGGACTTAGGAGCATGTCCGGATGTGGATTTGGAGGTCAATAGGTCATTTCGGCATGAATTGGCGAAAGTTAGAAAAATTAAGGTTTGGAAGATTTGGAAAGTTTGACAGGAAGTTGACTTTATTGATAGCGAGGTCGGATCCGGATTTCGGAAGCTGGAATAAGTTTGTATCGTCATTTATGACTTGTGTGCAAAATTTGAAGTCAATCGAAGTTGTTTAGGTATGAGTCAACATTTGGTTTCGGAATTCGGAAGTTCATAGTTCATAGGCTTGAATTTGAGTTGCAATTTGTAGAATCGATGTGGTTTGATGTGACTTTTGGCCTCGAGTAGTTCCATTATGTGTTTTGGGACTTGTTGGTATATTCGGACGGGGTCCCGGGGCCCCCGGGTGTGAAACAGATTGAATCGAATCAGAATTTGGACTTGTTGGATTGCTGAAGTTTCCAGCTTCTGGTGTCATCACACCTACAGAGGGATTGACTACAGGTACAAACTCGCAAAAACAAGCAATTGGTCGCAGAAGCGAAGCTGGCCTTGTCTAGCTGGAATTGCAGGTGCGAGGTGGTTTCTGCATCCGCGAGTCCGCAGGTGCGGAGAAGTGGTCGCAGATGCGTAAGGGGGCAAGCTTGGTCGGTCATCGCTGAAGCTGAGAGTTTTTCGGAGGAGCGCACTCGCAGGTGCGAGACTTTATCCGCAGAAGCGGAATCCCCTGAGCTTAAGTGGAATCCGCACCTGCGATGGTTTTTTCCACGGGTGCAGCGTCGTAGAAGCGACAAAAAAGCCACAAAAGCGGAAGTTGCTCTAGATGGCCTCGACGTCGACCTTAAACTGGGACAATTTAGCATCAGCTTTGGTGTTGGCCACGACCACCTCAGATCTGGCCACTTCGAGTTCGTTGGCTAAGCTTGCCTTATTAGAAACGGGAAAATCCAACTGAGGTTGAAGCTCCTTGATCTTCTCGACCTGCACAGAGGCCTTCTCTTTTGCAGCTTGTAGCTGGGTCTTGGCCGACTCCAATTGTGCTTGGACGGTTTCCTTTTTCGAGGCTAGGATGTCCATGTTTTTTTTGAATTCCTCATCCTCGGCCTGTATCACATCTACTTGCGTCTGGAGTCGTTCGATCTGTTCGAGCCTATGCCGGACCTGTAGAATCAGATTGTTAGTCATTATCTCCAATTCGCCTTTACTATCGTGAAGCACTCAAAATACCTGCTCGGCCATCTCGGCATGCTCATCCCGAGCCGTTACTAAATCGGCCTGAAGCTTCTCGCTAAAAAGCTTGTAGGTGTCACTTTTCTCACTGAGGTCCTGAACCATAGCCTTGTACTCCTCCCAGATTCGGAGGAAGGCCTCGTGATGCAACACCGAAGCTTGCAAGTAAGGAACAAGATGTTAGAATTATCTACAACTCCAATTTTAAAATAAATAATGGAGAGACCCTCGAAGTTACCCGATTCAGAGCATGTTGGGACTCATCAAACAGGAAAGAGGCTCCCACCACATTCATCACAACTTGCTCTTCCTCGGTCAGCAAACATTTAAGGTAGCTAGCAATCCCCAGGCGGGAGAGAATATCCGGGCATCCTCAGGGATAGAAAGCACTATATTACGCCTACGCTCGGGGTTAACACTTGGGGTCGGGAATCGATCCACCAGTTTTGGGCTCGATGAAGACCCAGTAGCACTAGATGATGGTACTTTCTTCAGCACCAGTACATCACCAAACCCGGTGACATCCTCTAAGGCAGCGGACCCAAATCTATCCAAGAATCCATGGATATCAATCTCCGCTGAAGACTCTCGTAAGAGCGACCTTCCAACATATCAGCCTCAAGGATCATAGCATCCAAAACCTGAGGGGATCCAGAAATATCAATCACTCCGAGCTCGTCCCTCGGTATGCCTTTCGCTGCTCGGGAAGCCTCACCCCCGGTCTTTCTCTTTACCATCTCAGCTTTACGGGGTGGCCTCAACTCTTTCTAGTTCAGGAACTTCGGCCAAAGCTCCTTCATCAACCTCCTCCGCTTCGGAGGAATTTTATATCGAAGCACTAGCCCGCACTTGGGCCACTTGTTTGGAATTATCTTCCTCTTCTACTTCTTTAGACTCATACCTTAATTGGCGGATTGAGTCCGAAGGCATAGCATCGGTGTCCCCCTTGGGATTGCAAGGCCTCCTCGCCGGTCTTTTCTTTTCCGGGCCTGGGGAACTCGGAGCCCTTTTCCTTTTCTTCTATTTGGCCTGCTTCGGAGCAGGTGGTTGGGGAAGCACTTCTTCGTCACCAGATGGGGGCCTCATTGCAACATCCTTCCTGAGACCTACAAAGGAAAAAAATGAATAAGTTTAAGAAGCAGCTCGAACGATAACTGTTTCGAGAAAGAAACTTACCATGATTGTGGGCCTCCCATCGACCCTTCGACAACTCCATCCAAGAATGCTTGAAGTAGGGTCTCTATGACACTAGGCCCTCGACCCATTGCTTGAGTTCCAGAATTGGGTCTGGCATCTGGGCCACAAATCCAACACCAGAAACATAGATGAAGAAAGAAGATAAGAAGTAAAGCAACGAAATTGAGCATTCAAGGCGAAGTACTACTTATGATTCATGTTCCACTTCTCAGGAAATGGCATGTCTTTAGCATGGATCAGGTCCAAAGTCCTTAGCCAGAAAAATCAGCCCATCCATTCTTGGTCCCGAGATTCATCTATGCTGGAGAGCGGGGCCCTACTGGCACAATGAGCAAGCTTGATCAGTCCTCCTTGATAGAGCCAGGGACTGTAAAAGCATGTAAGGTGATCGAGGGTGAAAGGACATCCCTCTATTTTACTTATGAAAAATCGGAGGAGAATCACTATTCTCCAGAAGGAAGGATGGACCTGGCCAAGGGTCACGTTATATCTCTTGTAGAAGGCGACGATGACAAGTTCTAAGGGACCTAATGTGAAGGGGTTAGTGTAAACACTCAGAAACCCCTCCACGTGGGTAGGGATCGATTCCTCGGGCGAAGGAACTACTACATGCTTTTTGTCCCAACTAATTACTATTTAACTTTTTCAAGGATGTCTTTAGTGATTATGCATATGTACCTTGAGACAGGGTCACATCAGCTCGGTACCAAGGAGGACTTTTTGACCTTAAAGTCAGTGACAGTTGGGAACCTTCCAGAATGAATTCCTCAGGGTGGGGCTCTGGCGCAGCCTCACCACCTACTGATCGTGATAAAGAAACGGCCTCCTTTTTCGGCATGGTTTTGGAATTTTTCTCCATTGATGAACAAGAGAAAAGAGAATTAGGATGATATGCAGTTTGATTAGAGTTCAAGAAACTTGGGTGTAAAAATTGTAATGCAAAGGGATTTTTGAAGAAAAAGCAAGAGTAGGAAGAGCTTTGAGCGTAAAGGTTTGAATGAGAAAAAGCTAGGGTACTTATAGGTTGCTAGCGACGGTACAGAATCTGTAGTAAACGATCAGTGACTGATAGGAAATTAATGCCTTGGCAATTGGACCGACGAGACATTTCCTCGATTGCATCATAGTGGGGCTTGTTGCTGATGTCATAACCCATCGAGATGGTTCGAAAATTCATATCGTTTCTCGTCATCTTTTTTCTGAGAAACGAGGGGACTATTTGTATACGAAAAACTGAGCTTGGCCCTTCGTATGACTTATTGATACTGGAACATAATTGGCCAAGGTTCTACCTCGTGTTATATTGAGACATGGTGCGAAGTTAGATTGTTGATCTCGTGACGCAGAGACCGATCAAAATCGAGATCGGCCAAGATTGAGACCGAACAAAATAAAGATCGAGCGAGACTCAAGGAAAGTTTGCCGAGTCAAATAATGGAAAGCTGAAATATCCGTAATCGAGCGAGGATCACGGCGGAAATCCCGGTACGTATCAAGAAGAGGCCGATTAATTAGCCAATCATGAGATTTCTTGATGTATTTAGAATTGTATCAAGAGTAGGACTCCCCTACTATATAAATGGGGTCTGATCATTTGTAAAAGACATTACACTTACGCCATACAAGGTAATACACAACCTTCTTTTAGCTTTTGATATTTTGTTACTCTATTCATATACCAGTGGAATCTTCACTTGGTTCGAGGGTGACCTAACTCGAGGGCCAAATCTATACGATTTGTTTGGTTTGCATTTATTTCTTTTTACAGTCAACCAATATTAATTTATATATTTTTTTGTTTGTGCCATGTTATATCACGTATCCTTAAAATCATGTATAAATTCAATTGTTATCCATTTTTAGGGTAAACAATAGGTTTAAGATAAAATTCTAAAAGATATGTAGTGTAATCTTTACATTGTATAATTAGGGACACAAAACTTCTTATGTTATTACTTTGTCTTCTAAATTATCTTAATAAGGACCTATTAAATTTCACTGAGATTCGGCTTTGATGGATCTACAATTGCAAATACATTTTGAAATCTTACTATACTTTTTTCACGTCTACGCGTTTGGCTACAATATCGTTATGACAATTTTCATGTATTAGAATGTGTTAGAGCATTGGAGTTTACTCTGCCATCGAGTAATGTAACTAACAGAAAGAGGGGGTGCTTAGTAGAGTGTTGGAGGACTCTCATATTTGTATATGTCAGAATAGGAATGAAAGAGTGAAGACATCAGTCACACGTCTCTATAATAACATCTTCATATAATAGCCGTTTACTATAAAAGTTAAGTTTTTTTAGAACTGATTTTTTACATTATATTTTACCTCTCTATAACAGCTTTTTATATATAACAACAACAACCATATTTATTGTTGAACACTCTTTGCAAAATTACCCTTCTATAACAGTCATATAGAATTTTTAAAATTACTAATAATAATTCTAAAAATATGCACACAATCGTTATCATTAAATAAGGTGTCGATCTTGCAAAAGATATAAAATTTAAAGATTTGCACATGATATCTTTTTCATTTGACAAATTCCAAAAAATATTTAAATAAAAAATTTAACACTTAAGCTCTTAGATTATCTTCAAGGAAAAACTATTGGATACCTATTTGCTGAAAATATGGACACGAGTCTTTGCCAATTCAAGCGGTATATCGCTAGTAAGAGAGTGTAATCCAAAAAATAAGCTACATGTTTACCCTAAAATTTGGATAATAATTAAACTTATATTGTGATTTTGAGGACATGTTATTTAACTCAATACCACTTAATAAACGAGAAGGTAAATGACTGAATTTAACTGTAAAATAAATCAAACCAGTATGCAAGCTGAGCCTCGACCCCGAATAATGTATTCTCGAGGTGATAGTTGTACAAGAACAATTAAGACAGAATAATTCTGATGAACAGTAAGCAGAGCAATAAGCAAGAAAGAAATAATTGTATAGCTTTTCCTCAGTGAGAAATGATGCATACAAATGAATGAAATTCCTCTTTATATAGTAGAGGAATCATAATTATGGTATACTTCTAATTACAGAAGAAAATCATATAAACAGCTGATTAACCGCTATAGATTTGATCCGTTCCGAGATTCACGCCACGATCCTCGACCAATCATGGATATCTCATTTTTTCCATTACAAAGATATCCTGATATTACTCGAAGTCTATCTCCTCTAGCCTCGATTGATATCGATCTCGATCTAGAAAGAGGCTTCGATTTCGGACTCAACGTCTCAGCTCTTCGATGCAACATCCCAATCTCGATCAAATAGACCCGATTTCTCCCGTATACAGATAGTCCCCTTGTTTCTTAGCATATAATGAAAAGAAATGATTTGAGCCTCGATTTTTATATGACCCTAATAGGAAGTGATGTCATCCTCATGACCTATGCAATGGAAGTGACCAAAACATCCCGTTGGTATAGTTCCCCAAACCTTTAATGTGCGTCAGTGGGTGGTCAGCCACTAGCGCCGTCGAACCGTCACCGTAAATCTAAAAATATGGCTTCTTTTTGTTGAATCAAACTTTACTTCCATCTTCCTCAGTTCTTTTAAGCCTTTAACTCTCTTAATCTCTTCTCTTTCATCACTTCTTAGGCCATCTCTACTAGTTTTGAACCACCAGAACTTACTACTTTTCTCTTTCTTCTACTCATATAATGGCGAAAACATATAAAACTGTTCCACAAAAGGAAAAAGCTTCCTCTTCTTCTTTATGGCCAACCGGTGATAAAACGCCGGCGGAGCCACTCCCTGGGGAGTATGTTCCCGACCCGTGTGTTCTAAAATCTGACTTCAAAGTCGAGAATCCTCCATCGGTCCCTAGCCGATGTGAGCACGTATCGAGGTATATTTTCTCGATAACAGTGAGATATCTCAAGGATGCAAAAAGGGATTGCAACTGGGGGGACAAAGTTGTAAAGATCCCTTCTCCTGAAAAAAGCATTGCTACCCACGTGGAAGGGTATCTAAGTGTTTACACTTATCCTTTCACGTTGGTCCCCCTTGATTAGGTCATCATGGACTTCTACTGTCAATATCAGGTGACCCTAGGCTAAATACACTTTTATTTCTAGCGCATCGTGATTATGGTCCGATTCTTCACTAGCAAAGTTGAGGGGCTGACGTTCACCCTCGACCACCTCATCAGGTTATACAACCCTCGAATATTTCGAGGGTTGATCATACTGCAACGCCGAGCGAACAGGGCTTTGTTCTCGAGTATTGATGAGGACAAGGACCAGGGGTGGATGGGTTGGTTTGTTCAGGTAAGGACTTGTGACCTTATCCCTTGAAGAAATTTCCATTTCCCGAGAAATGGAACCCGAAGCGTAATTAACTCTTTATTCGTTAATTTCCAAGTTTCCATTTTTTGCTTCATTTAACATATTCCTTTGTCGTGCAGCGGTTGCTTGGATGCCTCGAGCAGTTCTTGACCTCGTGGACTGGGTTCGGAAGCTGGCTTTGACTTCCTCCTATGCTGAGCGCTGCTGGCATGATTTGGCAAAAGGCAAATGAGAAGCAAAGAACAATGGTGAGCTTCCCTCTTCTTATTTCTAAGGCGTTGGTTACACTTCCTTTTCTTACTTAGTCATCTTTTGTGCAGGCCTGAACAAAGATACAATATTGAGGCCTTTAAGTACCGAGGAAGAGGCTATGGCTCCGGTTCCTAAGCCGGGGAATGATAATAAGAGGAAGAGAGTCTCGACATCCGAGGACCCCAAACCCAAAAATGCAGCAGCTCGAAAATCCACGAGGAAAGTTATCCCTCTTACTGTAGAGTCAATCCAAAGGCTGAGGGAAGAAGAAGAAGAGGAAGACGAGGGTGATCACTCAGTGCTGGTGATTCGAGTAAGGAAGACTACCGAGACCGCCAAGTCCTCTAAGTCGGCGGAGGTTGATGCGTGGCTAGAATTCATGATTTTAAGCATTATATACCTTGCATTTTATGTGCTTTAATGATAAAAATACACGCCGTATGGACCTAATGGAGTTTATTTAATGTGTAGGTGAGTTGGAAATGGAAGTCGAGCTAAATGAGAGCATAAACGACGGAAAATACGCTCAAGAGTCGAAAAGGAGCGACCCGGGACAAGCCTGGAGTTAGCCAGGCGTTTGGCTCTTAAGGCCAGGGGGTGCCTGGCGTTACCCAGGCGTTATCCTCCAAACGCCAGGGTACCTGTTTCGGTGAAATCCGAGTTTTAAAGGTTTTTAAGTGTTGCCAAGTGAGAATAGGAGTCTCTTACACGGTTAGGGTTTATCCCAACCATATAGATAGACTCAAGAACACATCTTGGGGGGGGGGAGACGTTTTTGGAGAGCAAATACACACACAAGATCATTGAAGGAGTAAGGATTATCAGTTTTCTTCATTTTATTCGAGTATTTTCAATTCATGCAACACTTATGCAATTGTTTGACTATAGCATGAGTGG
>ML430265.1:0-43697 GCA_005239525.1 Nicotiana knightiana | reverse complement strand
TCCCTGGGGCTAAGTTATGTACGAAACAAGTGCTCCCAAAAACACGAGGGGGAAGAGAGTATAAGGGTGACTCAGGAAACAACACCGAATGCGGGATCTGATTCTGGATGGGAGATGAAGGCATCCGATTAACCAAATAACAAGCTGTGAGAACTGCATCGCCCCAAAAACGCAGCGGAACATGAGATTCAATGAGAAGTGTGCGAGCAGTCTCAATGATGTGCCTATTCTTTCTCTCTGCAACCCCATTTTGCTGAGGGGTATAAGGACAAGAGGTCTGATGAATTATTCCTTGAGAGGTCATAAACTGCTGAAATTGAGAGGATAAATATTCTAAGGCATTATCACTGCGAAAAGTGTGAATAGAAACACCAAATTGATTTTTAATTTCAGCACAAAAATTCTGGAATATAGAAAACAACTCAGAACGATCTTTCATTAAGAAAATCCAAGTACATCTTGAATGATCATCAATGAAACTAACAAAATAACGAAATCCCAAGGTTGAACTGACTCTACTCGGACCCCATATATCAGAATGAACTAAAGAAAAAACAGACTCTGCATGACTCTCAATACTACGAGGAAAGGAGGCTCGAGTATGTTTCCCAAGTTGACATGACTCACACTCTAATGTAGATAGACTAGACAAACTAGGCACCATCTTCTGAAGCTTGGATAAGTTTGGATGTCCTAAACGCTGTGAATTAGGGTCTGGAGGATCTGTAACTAGACATGCCTTGGAGGAATTGAGTGAGTTAAGGTAGTAAAGGCCTTCTGATTCAAGTCCTGTTCCAATCGTCTGTCCCGTACTGCGGTCCTGCATAATAAAAGAATCATCAATAAAATAAATCCCACAATGGAGGGCACGAGTCAAACGACTAACAGATGCAAGATTAAAAGGACAGTCAGGGACATAAAGAACGGAATCTAGAGTGACAGAGGGTAGAGGATTTGCTTGTCCAACCCCTTTTGCTTTAGTTTGAGATCCATTGGCTAAAGTAACAGTGGGAAGAGATTGTGAATATGCAATATTTGACAAAAGTGATTTATTACCAGAGATATGATCAGAAGCGGCTGAGTCCACAACCCATTGTCCAAGAGTACTAGACTGGGAAACACAAGCAAAAGAATTACCAGCAACAGAAGTAGCTTGTGGAGATGTCTGCTTACTTGCTCGGTACTGAAGGAACTCATTATACTCCCCTTCAGATAAAGAAAGTCTCTGGTTACCTGTAGTCTCAGTCTGAGCAACATAAGCATTTTTGGGTGAACGACCATGTAAAGAATAGCACACGTCACGAGTGTGTCCAAGTTTATGACAATAAGAGCACTTGGGTCGGGGCCTTCCAAAACGACCTCCTCCTCGTCTATTTTCCATAGGTTGAGATGCCCGATTGTCCACTGACTGGGAGATGAGAATAGATGAGTCAAGTGTCTGTGATGAGTGACTTGGTGCTGCAGCAAGGCGAAGTAATCGAGAGAATCATTCATCAATTGTGTCCACAGTAGGACTAGCCAAAATCTGATCGCGTACTGAGTCAAGATCATTAGGAAGTCCAGCAAGAGTAAGAACTAGAAACATCTTTTGTCGCTGCTCTTGTTGCTTCTCAATACTAGCAGAAACTGGCAGCAACTTCTCAAATTCCTCCATGACTGCCTGTACTTGTCCCAAGTAAGTAGACATATCTAATTCATGTTTCTTTAAATTTGTCATCCGTGATATCACATCATAGAAACGAGATATGTCATTAGTGTATAAGGTACGAGCCTTTTCCCAAACCAAATAACATGTCTGGAATGGACGAAACAAAGGCATCAACTTGGCATCAATAGATCTCCACAGAATACTACATAATTGAGCATCGATCTTCTCCCAGTGTTCGTTGTCCTTTTCATCTTCTTCGCTAGACTTCTGAATTAGATGATCTTGAACACCTTGACCTTTACACCACAGCTCGACAGATGAAGCCCAAGCTAAGTAGTTTGAACCTCCCATTAAAGGTTCTGATGTAATCATAATACCAGAACTGCCAGAGCCATGATTTTTAGACCCGAAAACATCAACTCCAAAAGACATTGTTGGAGTGAAAAGAGGTCTATAAAAGTACAGCAAGTAACACAAAAAATCTGGACACTTGTGCCGGAATATGGTGTTTCTGTCGCCGGAAAATAATAACAATCGTCGGATTTGGGTGAAACTTGGATGGGTAGGCTCGGAAATACCTCAAGAACACGCTGTCTGAAAAAACAAAATTCGAAATCTGGCCGGAAAAAGGGTACACTGCTGGAAAGCACTGTAGCTTGCCAGAAAATTTCAAAGTCGTCGTAATCTGTCGGAAATAGTACTAATAGACTCGGAAAAGATGGGCGAGTAGGCTGTCCTCAAGAAGCTTGGCCAGAAAATGGCCGGAAAAGCTCGCACGCGCCGGTGCGTGGGATTCACGCGCTCGCCGGAAAAATGACTGTTGTGGCGCGTGGGAGCGCGTGAAGGAGTTTCACACGGAGATTTTTTGTAGGGTTGGTCGCCGGAGGCCGATCTACTTAGTGGTGGTATTGGTTTTTGCACAACACTGTTTTTTACTGTCGGCAGAACTGTGTTTGCCGGAAAAAGACTTTCGATTGATTGATTTCTCTTCCCGGAGTCGCTGGAATTGATGCACAGCGATAAATCTCTCACGATAGCTCTGATACCATGTGAGAAAGCACGGGAGAAAATAACATGTTATATATTCTTTATACAATGATACAATGAGCCCTATATATAGATAATACATGTCCTACTCCTAATACATGTAGGATTAAGGTTAAGGTTATTTACTCCTATTTGGCTACTATAAACTAACAGTAAGTATATTGGTTACTCGTAAAACTAATAGTTTGAAAATCACTTTTTATGGTAACTTAAGTATTCTAGAACAGTGTTGTGCAGTCATGCAACCTATAGTATGAGACTGAAATGGGATATCCAAACACCTTATGCTCATGTTAACTTTAAAAAGTCCCACCCCCTCCTAAGCACCAATCAACCCAAGTTAAGCGTAAATAGCCATGAAAATCATGTTCATATTTTTACTTTTTAACTTCTAACTTGACCAAGTTTCGTGTGTTAAACCTTCTTCACTTTTCTGCATATGCATTACTATCTGGAGCAGAAAACAGTATGGACAATATGAAACTATTATTGGATATAACGAAACAGGTCATAAGGATTAATACTGCCATCATATGGGTTCAAATAGAAAGAATCAACTGCCGCATATAATCTAGCTTATTCCCCCTCCCCCCCCACAACCAAAACCACCAAAAAGGAAGAGAAGAAAAGTGAAAAAATGAATCCAATTAATATAAAATGTTATGCACAAAGATTACCCTCCATGCCAGCAATACTTCTTTTTCTGTGTCAAATGACATAACATCAACCCCAACTATAGGTGAGCATGACTTAAGGGTCATCACGTTACGAATTAATGGCTGATCCTGTCCCTGCAAGGTAACTAGATTGGCCACCTAGAATGAAGTTAAAATCTTGTCAGCAACAAGATAGTATACAGTATGGATATATATTCCCGATATATAAGAAAATGGGGACCCGACCTGAATAACAGGATCTTGTGTAGGCTCGGGAAAGTGGCCCTTACGACCAGCACATTCAATATCGAAACTCAATATGCGAAAGGGAGCCATCTTTGAAAATTCTCCTTCAGGAGGATGGCTGATCAAGTCAGAATAGCTAAAAGTAAATGTTAAGGAAATTCAGGGTGATGATTCTTATTAATAGAATAGAATACACCCTTTAGATCGTATATTCTGCCATGCATTAGGATACAGGCAATCAAACTCTAATTGACTATAGGAGAGATTCCTTGCAGCTTTCTTATGTTTTCCAACTGAAACTTCAATCCAGTTGCCACCGACAATGTTGCAGTCAATCATGAAGCGAAGAGCAAAAAGAACATTACTTTCGTAGGTCATAAAGCTCTTCATACCAAGCCCATCAATTTGAATACCTCTATCAAGGATACCTGCCACATTACAGCTCAATCAAGTGGAAAAGAAGAAAAAAAGGATTGGAATAATAGAATCAAATCTATAAAACCAATTAGAACATAAACAATCATAAAAAATCCTATTTTATTGCAACTCTGGTGCATCCAATGACGTTGAAGAAAGAAAACCCAAATACTACCGGCACTAATGTTTCTCTGCAATTTCAGTTAATGGAGAAGATTAAGCAGCAATTTCACAGGCAGCGTACGATGCAACTACATTATTCTCGACTATGGCTCAATGTGAAGTAATAAACAAAGTTACCATAGCAAGAGAAGACAAAACTGGAAAAGAAAACACTATACTAGTTATGCCACAATCTCAAAAAGCAATTTGGATGAATGAAGTGGTTAATGTACCACACCATATGGAATGAAAGGAATCAGCAATGTTTCAAGAGCTAATCTGCAGCTGTTTGCAGTTTGAAACATGAATGTCTTAGTCTCTTAATTTCTTTTGTAATCTAAAAAATAACACATATGAGGAGGACGCAAAGATAAAGTTCACTAGTTTGATACAAAATTGATCAGATTATTTTAACTGCGGATAATATCCTATTGCACTTTCTAGCACTGTCTTAGCTCTTGATTTTAACAATACTTTTACTACTCTCTGTGTGTGTGCCACAAGCACAAAACAAAGCATCAATCACAAAAGCAACTGTAACAGAAAGATACAGTAAAAGTGAATAAGTGAATCAGAGGGTAGAAGGAACCAGAAAACATACCACGGCAACTGGTAACCATTGTTGGCAATGCCACTACAATCTTGAGAAAAGGCTGAGAAGCCTGCTTTTGGTAATGCATGATGCTTCTTCTCTGAACTACTTCGATGCGACGGACAAATTTAGGGACATTGCTGTTCCTATTCACCTCTCTCATTCTACCCTGCAGCAACCAACAAGAATAATATAGCAAACGCATATGCCAGTGATAAACCAAATTGGTGGAAAAATTCAATCAATGAGTGCTTAAAATGAGTAGGTCAACATACCTCTAGAATTTGATGAAAACGGGAGATATCGTCAGGGCCCATTCCAGGAGGACAGCTGATGTAGAAGTATGGTTCAAATCCATGTACAAGACAACAAACACTATTTCCTGACCAGCATATAAACAATATTTCTTAGTAAGTGGAAGACAAGCTACATCAACTTCAATAAACTCATTATTTGATGGATTCCAAGCTGGTGTGTTCCTTCTGAACTCAACTCCTCACCCTACCTACATGGATTTATGAAACTGTATATAAATACTATTTAAGATAAGTTTGAACCTAAGGCCACATTTTTTTTGTCGATAATGTCAACTGGTGAAGAATAAAGAAAGATTGGCGTGTGAGAACAAACTTACTATCGCAAGATAACCCACTTAAGCTATTTGTGTTGATTTCTAACTTCTTATGATAGCATAGGAAAAAACTACTAAAACAGAAGCGATAACTTTCTTTTAAAAATGAAATGCACAAACATAAGTTAATGGAATCCAGAAGCAAGAAGATAAAATACTACAACTCGAGCGATTCACTAAGATGCAATTTCAACTCATATTTATTTCCAATACATTTATAATGTTGAGAGAAAATCTGTGTTCCAAATTGTACTTGGTTGCAGCCCTTAGGTTGCTCTATTTGTAAAACAACCAAATTACTCCCATTTCATGACATGCATTTACACCTAGATGGTATTATCATATTATTTGACATGCCAGAGGTCAAATCTTCTTGCTCGGATAAATAGCACTGTCTCTACTATAATACAGCAACAAAAGTTGCAAATGCATGTTGCAACGATGAATTAAGCACTGACAAACCTTCCTTGGTGACCCCAAAGATTCTTAAAATGGCAGCTGGACCAGAAGAATTAGGCAGCAATTCTTTATGGCTCTCTCCAATAATGTAGTCAATTTCCAGCTGCTGAAATGCTGAGAAGACCACCAAATTTAAACAGAAGTTTTAGAATGCGACATCGTGAAAGTTAGAACTCATTGAAACTAATTGATCTATTTCAAAGCCTTTTTGTTTTATCTAACTTTCTATCTTTTATTAGTTTTTATACACATCCACGTGTGTATCTTGCCTTCAAGTCAATATATAACTTGCTTAATTGTTTATCTTTTTGATAGTATATAAACTTGCTTAATAAGATTCCATATGAACTAAAGAACCAAAAATAACTGCCCCCATACCAAGAGCATAAAAAGGCTTCAAACTTTTGGGAGTAACAAAACGTTTCTACTTTTATGTCTATTAGCGGCGTAAGACTAATATCAGTTTTGAGCGATCCAAGATAGGTTCTTTTCTTTCAATTTTGTCTTCAAAATCCATCTTTTTGTTTTAGACTTCTGATATTAAATGAATACAAAATAGCTGATTAACCAATGATACAAAAACCTTTTGAACTCTACTCCTTAATCTAGTATAGAACGGATTAGTTACAGTAGTACAATTCAAGGAAAGTATAAAATATAAGAAAGCTTCAAGTCATAAATAAATAAAAAGAAAAAAGCCTAAGAATCTGAACTCAAATTTAATATAAATGATCTTCAAATTGCAATACGAAACTAAAATAGCTTCTCATATAAACACTTAAACCGGCTTAGCTTAACTATTTTCAAATAAACTAATTTAAGAAACCCTAAACGTTCATCCAAATTCACCAAATAAGTTAAAATTCTGGGAAAACAAAAAAGAAGCTTCCAGAACAAAAAGTTCCTCGAATTAACCCAAAAAAAAGGAAAAGGCATGAGGTCGAAAATTTGAAAAAAAAATACAATTTCCGTACATATGCTTTGGGACTGAGAGAGGTAAGCTTGAGAAAGAGGAGGGCGTTTCCATTTCTGAAGCCGCTCATTTAAGGCGTGGCGCTCTTCGAGTTCACGGAGGATTTGGGAATCTTCTTCGTACTGAAGCAATGTTTCTTCGAGGAAAACGTCCTCGTCTAGGTCTTCTTCTTCCATGGCGGCGTGGTGTTTCTGCTGCTGTTGAGGCGACGGCGTTGCAACAGCTTGTGCCGCCGATCGCTTCCTTGAGTTGCCGTTGTTCATGGTGGTTCGCCGTAGTTTGGGGAAGAGGAGGGGTGGGTGGAGAGGGTTTTGGAAGTTGTAGTTGTGTTGCTAATTCCCGCCAGTTTCACTGGGTATATGATGTAAGGAAGAGGAAAGAAGTGGAATTGCACTTTTGGTAGTTATAGTTTCATCTGAATGTCAATGTGGTCCCTGAAAATACTATAATCATCTGAATTTTTTTCTAGGGTTCATGTAACCTTATTTCTTTACTCCTCGGGTATTAATTTAATTTGTTTTCGTAGTTTATTTAGAAAATTGTTTACTTTATCAATCTTTTCTTCTTCTTTTTTATTTTCCGCTAAACTTTCATACTTATAACTTGCAATTTAGAGTCTATTTTCACTCATGGTCTTCCTTTAGCACGTATGCACTCGGGACTGGAAATTAGATGGCCAATGAAGTAAGAAACCACTTTGGTCAAATGAAAGAGGTTGATAATCAAATTGATATGTTCAAAATGTTAGTGACAAAATGAAACATAGCCTTCGCTTAAATATTGTCAACTTTAGACTCTTCACATTTCCATGGATTGTAATGAAACACCAGAGAAGCACTTGATGGCCAGACAAACATGTTGATGACGCGAACAACTCAAGAAGCCAAATTGATGCTTCTATATAAGAGATATCGTGAGCAAAAAATGATTGATATTATTCTTCCTACTAAACAAGTGTTTATTCTTACCGCCATAAATCAAATACGATTTTCTAGTTACATTAATTTTCTATCATAACATAAGATATGTCTACAAATGGGATGGTAAAATAAGTCGTTTCTAATTTTATGTATCATGAAGAAATTAACTTAAATTAAATGTTCAACCCATCTCTTGGTACGACGGAGATAATTTTAGAGAAATACTTTGCTTATAATAATATTTACAAATAGAATAGTGCGTTGATGAAATTTTTTAGGGGTCGTTTGGTAGGATGCGTTAGATAAAATAATGCATACGTTAGCTTTGTGTATTAATAATACCTTGTTTGGTATAATTTTTTAACTTATGCATTAGTTATGCAAGCATTAGTTATACATCATATTTGGTATTATACTTTGCATAACTAATAGGAAAAATCTCACTTGATACCCATTAAGTCCAAACTATTTACCCTTAAATACCCAAGTCCAAAGGATTTGCTTTTTCTACCTATACGGTCTAAACTATTCACCCGCCTACCCAATTCCCTTTCCCTTTTCAATTTCTCTAAACAAACACAGTCCCACATCCTAAATGTTCCTTTCCCCTTTCAAAAGATACCCACTGCTTAGTCTTTTTAGTGGACGATAAAAATCCAAAACAAACCCATGAATTTACCTTTTTTTTTTAATTGAATTTTCTATATAAATTTTAAAAGACAAATTTTTTATATTATTGTACATGAGTTTCACTCCAAAATCCTCTTTCTATATTAGTTTTTTTTATATATTTATTTGTATTTTTGAACCCATGTGTTGTTGCGGTTATATATTAAGTTTCTCAGCTCTGATTTTTGTGTGTGTATGAAGATCCACCATTGATGAGCTT
This sequence comes from Nicotiana knightiana, assembly GCA_005239525.1. Classification (NCBI taxonomy): domain Eukaryota; kingdom Viridiplantae; phylum Streptophyta; class Magnoliopsida; order Solanales; family Solanaceae; genus Nicotiana; species Nicotiana knightiana. The sequence continues at coordinate 35,057 of ML430265.1, read as the reverse complement.
GAAGCTTCTGAATTTAAAATTTTTATTTTGAAGATTTATTGTTTGATTCGATGTGAGTGCTATAAAATATTGATTATAGTACCTTCATGTAAGCTTCCTGGATCTGAATTTTTATGTATATTTGAATATTCACCATTGTTGGGCTTAAAGCTCTTGAATTTAAAATTTTTATTTTGAAGATTTCTTGTTTGATTCAAAGTGGGTGCTGTTAAATATTGCTTATAGTATTTTCTGAAAGTTCATATTGAAATTTAATAGCATTTGGAGCTGATTTGAGGTGATTGAGATCGAAATTTTCAGCTAAAAATTGAAGAAGAACATAGTTACCCATATACCGCTACAGTATACGATATGTCGTACGAATATATAGCTATACTGCAACAGTATACTACTATAGTTTATAATATACTGCAATAGTATAGTGTGATAATCGAAAAAGAACACAATTACCTAACGGTATACCACTACAGTATACAATATACTATAGGAGTATCTAGTTATACTGCAACAATATACTATTGCGGTATACTGTAATAGTATGCAATATACTGTAACAGTATGATGTAATAGTATACAATATACCATAATAGTATACTTCGACTGCGATTTGTTGAATTATCTAGGTGTTATTGTGCAAAGCTATAGTCATGATTATAATAACATTATACTATTATAGTATACAATATAATATAACGGTATATCATAATAAATAACTTTTTTTAAAATTTTTCCTACTAGGTCCTTGCAAATAATTTTTTTTTGATAGAGTTACGTGGAAATAATATTCTTTTCATTTTTATTCCATCCCTCCAAGAGCTCCCCACCTTGATCTTGGGGTGACTCGAACTCATAACCTATTGGTTGGAAGTGAAGGGTGCTCACTACGTAAGCAACTTACTCTTGTCCCGTGAAAATATTATTCATTGTATAAGAAGTAGTTATCGGAAGATATAAAATAGTAATATGGGAAAAAAAGAAAAGTTCAATGAAATTAGAAAAGGAACACAATTTTTTTTTAAAAATAAACAAAAGGACAGAAAAATAAAAATAAAAAAATAAAAAGAAACGAGCCAAATTGAGTATAAAATCGGATTATGGTAAATAAAGAAAATAAAAATAATATGATTTTGGAAAAAAAAATTATGAACAAAAAAAAACAAGAAAAGAAAGAAAAGAGAAAAAAAGCAGAGAAATAAAAAGAAAACGAGAAAAAAAAAACAGTTACCCACAAAAGTTGTAACGGGTATGGGCGGTAATTAGTTTGGTGGATAGAAAAATTAATGGGTAGACAAGGGTAATTAATTTATTTTTTGTGGGTAAAGCTATAAAATTCCCTAACTAATAAGAAATCATGGTATTAACTATGCAATGATTTTAATGCATTAGCTTAGTTAAAGACAAAATTGTCCTTCAAAATTTATCCTTGATTAAAATATACTCCACTATTATATTAATGCAAGTTTGAAGTAATCCAAGAAAGTGAGAGATAAAATCATATCCCTACTAAATAAATAAATAAATACTTAGCATATTTTCTTTTTTTATAGATAAATATTCAGTTCTATACTACAATATAGGTAGACAAATCAAATTAATTTTTTTAAAAATTCATATGAAAAACATCCCTCAACATATATTTCTTTTAAAAAGATAAAGTGATGGACTGGTTATGAGGTATTTTTGTAAACAAACAATTCTTTTAGAAATTGTGCAATGTTTTAATACACCAAACCAAACAATGTATAAGAAATATATTAGCATAACTAATACGAGCATTACTAATACACCATATTCAACATTATTCTTATACACTCTACTTAACGACTTAGTGTTAAAGATTGATAACAATATATAGGTGCTAGTTGGAGCAGTGTATGAAGTAAAAGCTTATATGTCGTGAAGGAAAACTAATCTACAACTAGAGGAGTTAAATGTGCAATTTTCCCAATAAAACAATTTCTTCGTTATGAGAAGCAGAGCATGGAGGGAGCTCTTTAGCTAGAGCAAGAAAAAATTCAAGTCACATCTGGCCTATGACATTACGCTCTTGTTTCAAGAGTGTTACAACAATTGCGCCTCGATCCCAAGCTAGTTGGGGTCGACTATATGAATCCTCAACTATCCAAAGCCTCAAAAAATAGTGTTTAAGACGGCAGTCATAAGACAACCTAAAATGATGTCCTTTCAGATACAGTAGTTAATGAAAATTGAAAGGTATACCAGCAAAAACCTATCTCAACCTCAATCAAACCAGGAAATATGTCCTTTTCTTTGCTTGTACAAAAGAGAAATCATAGGTTACATCCCTCACTTGTCACATCATCACCTGGTAGTTAGTTACCTCCTTCACCTGTCCCTTCATCACCTGCTGTTTCGGTAGTACCTTCCTCACTCTTCTCCTCGACTTCGTTTTGCTCTTCTTTAGGCTCCGCTGGCTCTGGCTTTGCCGGCCCTGGGCCAGCCGACACCTTCACCATTGAAGGACGTAAGAGTCTGTCTCCAAGTTTGAAACCTTTGCGATATTCTTCTAATACAACACCTTCTTCAAATTCTTCTGAATCCTCACGCATTATAGCTTCGTGCAGCTGATCATGGGAAGACCAATCAATACTTAAATAGACACCGGTAACAAAATATGACCTTCTGGCATAAAACTATATAAAAGGTTTTCCCCATATTACAATAACAACGTGTGATGCAAACAGATTTCAATGTTATATCGATTTACAAGTCAAAAGGAACAAATTCTTGTTTCATTCCTTCATGATAGAATACCACAAGTCTCTACATTGTCAACTCACCGAGTTGGCTCAAAATAATGCTGATTTAGATTGAGCTTAAAATCAGGTCGAGGTCTTCCTAAAAACCGAATAGATGTTAGACAGCTTTTGAAAAAGTTCATCAATAATTCGACTGAATTTTGAGCCAACTCGGGAACTGGCCTGCATTAAAGCCAAGGATCAAATAGAAGCATCACTACATGAACAACAGAAGATGGCAGCTCAAACTGTAACTTTGTTTTCTCTGAACAATACAACCTATATCTACCTATCTATTCAAACAAGCATCACACTGCAAGGAAAGAAAGCAGCTTTAAGATATTCAAGCATGTGTATGTATGTGGGAATACATCTGCACTTGTAATTAGAGGCACGGGTTTCAGAAACTTACCAATGGGTCGAAGGGCTTCCCAACTGTCTCCACAGTCTCAACACCAAGAGATCCAAGGATTTCCCCAAATTGTTTAGAAATGCTCTGATAACTATTATTAATTTTCTCTTCTCCCTCCGTTGCCACCTTGATTTGCATTTTCGCCCTCTCAAAATTGTCCAGAACAGATAGAAGTTTCTCGACAACTTCCCCTTGTGCATTTTTCACAAGAGAAAGTCTTTCTCTCTCTGTTCTTTTACGGAAATTGTCGAAGTCAGCGCTGATTCTAAGAACCCGGTCCCTCTCACTTGACAGTTCTTCGGTCAATGAGGCTACTTTTCTCTGAAGTTCAATTTTCTCTTCTTCTATGGACTTGAGGGAGATTTCTATCTCTGCAACTTTTGAATCGTCATTATTTGCTAAAGCATCTCTGTACAACTGCAATGAAGTTGCAATGAATGATGCAGTTTCATCTGCAGCTGCGTTGTCACCCTCATCCGAAGCATCTTCAGCAGCAGCACCATCTACATTCTCCTGTTCAATGGTAGGGAAACATTAATTTCAGTACACTTCCAAAATTCAAAGACTTTGAACTACAGTACGTCAAATTTTAAGTTAAAAGGTAAACCACAATAGCCCTCATCAGCATACTCAAAACATTGCATGCCCACAAAAGGATATAAAAGGATGAAGAAAAAAACTATTAAACATATTAAACACATTATGTTCTTTCATTTGTATAAACCCGCTAGATATGCCTGCCATGCGGAAAAAAATATACATCTAACAAAACCCAGTACATGCTGGAATAAAACTACTGTCTTTTATCACACCGTCCAAGGAAAAGAACACCCGGTAAGGAAAAGGGGACAGCTATAGACTAATTTTAAATACCGAATACACACTCTTAATGAACTCTGCCTATACGAGCTGCGAATAGCCAGTAAACCCTGATAGAGGAGGAGGGATTGCAGAAGGTTACCAACCAGCATCAACAATTATAACATTCCTGGCATGAAATTACATGTAATTAATATGTGGGATAGGACGGCTGGTTCCATTAGGGAAGTAACTAGAGAGGAGAGGTGTTGGGGGTCTTAGGGGTAACTTTGGTGGACATCGAGGTGATTGGTGGTGGAATGGGGAGGTAAAACGGAAAGTAGAAGCCAAGAAGGTTGCTTATGCAAAGTTAGTGGAAAGCAAAAACAAGGAGGACAAGAGGACAAATAGGGAGAGGTATAAGACGGCGAAGAAGGAGGTGAAGTTAGCGGTCACGGCGACAAAAACAGTAGCATTTGAACAATAGGAAGAACTTGAAGACAGAGCGGGGATGAAAAGTTGTATAGGCTAGCCAAGGTGAGAGAGACGGCGGCGAGAGACCTGGACCTGGTGAAGTGCATCAACGACGAGGATGGCAACGTATTGGTGGAAGAGGCACACATTAGACGTAAATGGCAGGCATACTTCTATAAACTCTTGAATGAAGAGGGGGACAAAATATTATGCTGGGTGATTTGGAGCATCCGAGAGTCGTCCTGATTTCGGGTACGGAATATAAAAGTGAGGAGGTTGAGGGGGCTATGTGTAAGATGAGTAGGAGAAGAGCGATAGAGTCAGACGAGATCCCGATGGAATTTTGGAAGAGCGCGGGCAAGGCAGATTTGGTGTGGTTAACTGGGTTGTTTAATTTTTATTTTTAGGACAGCAAAAGTGCCCGATTGATGGAGGTAGAATACAATTATTCCGATGTACAAGAACAAGGGATATGCAACATTACAACAACTATAGGGGTATCAAACTGCTAAGCTACACTATAAAAGTTTGGGAGAGGGTGGTGGAGAAGAGGGTGAGGAGGGTTGTGTCTATTTTCGAGAACTAGTTCGGATTCATGCCGGGGTGTTCGACTATTGAAGCCATTCATCTAGTTAGTAGATTGGTGGAGCAGTATAGGGAGAGAAAAAGGGACGTACATATGGTTTTTGTTAGCCTAGAAAAAGTATACAACGGTTTCATGGAGATACACATGTAGCATACACTAGGGTAATTAAGGACATGTATGATGCAGTCAAGGCCCATGTATGGACAGTGGGAGGAGACTCGGGACACTTCCAGTCATGATGGGGTTCCACCAGTAATCAACTCTTAGCTCGTTTTTATTTGCCTTGGTGATGGATGAATTAACGCGACACATACACGGGGAGGTGCCATGGTGCATGTTATTTGCGGATAATATAGTACTGGTTGACGAGTCGCGGTGCGGAGTTAACGATAGACTGGAGGTTTGGAGACAAACTCTAGAGTCTAAAGGTTTCAGGTTGAGCAGGATTAAAACTGAATACTTGGAGTGCAAGTTCCTTGATGTAACATATGAGGCTGACGTGAAAGTGAGGCATAATATACTTGTCATCCCAAGAAGGAAATTTTCAAGTATCTTGGGTCGATAACCCAAGGTAATGCGGAGATCGACGATGCTGTCACACATTGTATTGGAGCAGGATGAATGAAATGGAGGCTCACAGCCAGTGTTTTGTATGATAAGAGTGTGCAACCAAGACTTAAAAGGCAAGTTCTACAAAGTAGTTGTTAGACCAACTATGTTGTATTGGGGCGGAGGGTTGGACGGTCAAGAACTCTCATGTCTAGAAGATGAAAATAGCGGAAATGAGGATGCTAAGATGGATGTGTGAGCATAATAGGAGAGATATGATTAGGAATGAAGATATTCGGGACAAGGTAGGAGTGACCTCCGTGGTAGACAACAAACGGGAAAGAAGGCCTGAGATGGTTTGGGTATGTGAAGAAGAGATGCACAGATGCCCCAGTGAGAAGGTGTGAGAGGTCGGCAATGGTGGGTATAAGGAGAGGTAGAGGTAGACCGAAAAAGTATTGAAGAGTGATCAAGCAGAACATAGCATATCTTGAGCTTACCGAGCACATAACCCTTGATAGGAGGGGTGAAGGTCAAGAATTAGGGTAGAAGGTTAGTAAGTAGTTGAGCGTATTTCTTTTCCATACCAGTATATATTAATATTATTCTCGTATTTTCTTATTCTTAGATATCTATTACTACATGTTGTTTCTTTTGCTTCGGTTATCTTATTATCTTGATGTTGTTGCTCTATTTTTTATAGCTTCTCCACTTCCTTATTTCTTTTTCATAACTACTGTTATTATGCTTTCCTTGAGCCGAGGGTCTATCGGAAATAGACTCTCTACACTACCCTCCCTAGATCCCACTTGTGGAATACACGGTTTATGTTGTTGGTGTTGTTGTTGTTTAATCTAATGTTTGTTTGCAACATAAACTCTTGCATTACAATGTTTGCATAACTAATGCAATGTTTGATTTCCAGTTTAAGGCTCAACATAACTACTACAAAGTTTGATTTCTGGCATTAAACTCTTGACTAATAATACTAGTATAACTTATGTGAGAATCTATGTATTATTTTATGCGAATAAAATGTAACATAGGAAAAGGTATACTAGCAATTCCAAGAAAAAAGTATCTAAAGACAAAATGTTCTTAGAGTAGGCATTCCATGCATAAAAATCTTTATTTTTATTCACTACATTTAGACGTGAATCAAAGGACCCGTTATTGAGTTATGCAGCTACTGTGAGATAAATATGCAAGTTCACCATTTGAAGGATGTGGAGAAGTAAAGGTGACATCTCACATGGAATGTTGCAAATAGAGGTAACGTCATAAAAAGACAGCTCAATTGCTATGCATAATCACCTAATAATTAGTCCTCTTAACACACCTAGGCCAGAGATCAAACCCAACTTCACTGATTGTTTTCTAGCCAGCAACATGAAGATTTTACTCTATGTCAAATGTTATACTTTTCCAGATTATCGAGAAATTCGTTGTTTTTAATGGATAATGGGCACACCCCTCCATCCTTCTTCACTTAAATACTAGACTTGGTTCACCAGCCAGGATACGAACTCAAGCGCACTCGCCAGCGTTTTTTTACCTTTGCTATTGAACCAAAGCTAAGGGCAGATGTTGTGAGACTATCTTCACACAACTTACAAATTACACAAGGGCAGTCCTAGTAGAGACAAAATACATTAGGTGATTTCTTCCCATTTATCTAAGTCATTGTGGCAAAGAAAGGGAAAAAATGAATGCTTCTAAAGGATTCCAAACCCTTCTTGTACACTTCCCCACAAACCGTATCAAGCGCTCCCCCCCCCCCCCCAAAAAAAGATTGTAGTTTTCTCATTAACTTTTTAATTTCACTTCGGTGTTTAAATAGTTGTGCACTAATACTATGTTAAAGGAAGTGAGCACCCACAAACTTAAAATCGCGAGTCCGCCTCTGGGTCAGAGTCACAAACTGACCTTTGCAAAAAGGAAGAGGATAAAGTAAAAGTAATCTAATTATGATGAAGCTTGGAAATACTAAATTCACTGGGAGTTCTCCGCCTAGTTTTAAAGAAAATGGACTTAGCATAACTCAAGCCAAAATCTAGCTCATGAGGTGAGTATCCCCAATACTATACAAGGAGACAAGAGACTATTCCCTCATCGAATGTGGGATTAACACCTAGATATGGGCACTGCAAATGATTCAAATAGCCGACCCAATTAATTCAGCGGTAAGCATAGTTAATTGAGCTTGTGCATCTGAATAAAAAATGCAGGATAAAGGGTTGTACCTCCTGGTCGGATTCTTGTACCTCCTGCTCAGGTTCCTGAGTCTCAGTTTGAGCGGCCTCAGTAGCATCCCCGTTTGAAGCAAAGACTACAAATTTCTCAACCGACCGGTGCGGCAGCTGAGAAATTGTGTTGGCGGAGTGGTGAATACGACACCGTCGGGGAAGTAGTGGAGTCTGCCCCCGTCTGCGGTGTGAGTAGGATAAGAAAGTGATACAATTGGGTTTCACGGCGGAGGCGCTGACGGCGGTCGACGGCGGCCTTAAGGTAGTGGTGGGAGTTCTAAGGGAAGTGGTGGCCATTGTATTGTATGGTACAGCGGAAATGGAGGGAGAAGATAAACCGATAGGCCGCAGGGTTTTAGGTTCTTTTCTTTCTTTGCGAAGATCCCACAAATATTTTAATGTGTAGCAACCTTATATTATAATTTATGTTATAAAATAAATATTATAATTATAAATTAAAGCACCAAAAGAGAAGAGATAATAATACATAAGAGATGTAGAGAGGAGGCATATATTCTTCTTATTTCAAATATATCAGTTATGAGCCAAAAGTGTTTTATTTATAGTTACAAAGGTTCATCCTTGAAAACAAAGAATGAAGTTACATCTTAAATAGATACATATGAATACAAGAGATTCATGTATTTGATGTAAGAATTAAATGGACAACCATTTTAGTTCATTGTATTTATAACACTCTCCCCTTGGATGTCCATTTAAAAGATTATGTGTCTCGTTAAAAACTTACTAGGAAAACTCAGTGGGAAAAAAATTAGTGAAGGAAAAAAAATACACATATCTTGTAATACGCGTTGAGTGTTGCCTCATTAAAAACCTTACAAGGAAAATTCACTTAGTACAAAACTTTGGTTAAGGGAAAAAGAGTACAGCGTGTATTATACTCCCCCTGATGAAAGCTTTATATGATATCTCAGAGACGACGTATTCCAATCTTATGTCTCAGCTTCTCAAACGTTGATGTTGACAATGACTTAGTGAGTAAATCTGCTAGATTGTCACTTTAACGGATTTGTTGAACATTTATCTCATTATTTTGCTGAAGATCGTGTGTGAAAAAGAACTTTGGTGAAATGTGTTTTGTTCTGTCTCCTTTGATATATCCTCCTTTAAATTGAGCTATGCAAGCAGCATTGTCTTCATACAATATCATTGGAATCTTCATTTTTAAAGAAAGACCACACAATTGTTGAATATGTTGGTCACTGATCTCAACCATACACATTCTCGACTAGCTTTATGATAGCTATTATCTTTGCATGATTGGAAGATGTAGCAGCTAAAGTTTGTTTTGTTGAACGCCATGAAATAGTTGTACCCCCACAAGTAAATAAATAGCATGTTTGAGATCGAGCTTTATGTGGGTCAGACAAATAACTTGCATTTGCATAACCGATCAACTGTGAATCGGATTCATAAGAATAAAATAATCTCATATCAATAGTCCCTCAGAGGTATCTAAAAATATACTCAACACCATTGCAATGTCCTATTTATTGAAAGGAACTAAATATTGCTAATAAACTTACTGCAAAAGTTATATATGGTCGAGTACTATTTGAAAGATACATTAGTGCCCCAATTGCACTAAGATATGGAGTTTCGTCACCAATAAGCTCTCCGTGATTTTCGTGAGGTCGGAATAGATCTTTATTTGTATCAATTGATCTCACAACCATCGGGGTACTCAATGAACGTGTTTTATCCCTATAAAAACGCTTTAGGATCTTTTCGGTATAAATTGATTGATGGACAAAAATTTCATCTTTCATATGCTCAATTTGTAGACCAAGACAATATTTTGTCTTTCCAAGATCTTTCATTTCAAACTCTTTCTTCAAACAATCTACTGCTTTTGGAAGTTTCCTGGGAGTTCCAATGATATTTAGATCATCAACATACACAGCGATTATAACAAATTTAGATCCAGACCTTCTTATAAATACACAAGGACAAATTGGATCATTCTTATACCCTTCTTTCAGCAAATACTCACTCAGGCGATTATACCACATTCTCTCTGATTGTTTCAATCCATATAAGAATTTTTGAAGCTTTATTGAACAAGTTTCCCGAAAATTTTTATTAGCTTCAGGAACTTTAAGCCCTTCAGAGATTTTCATATAAATTTCGTTGTCTAATGTGCTACACAAGTAGGTTGTGACAATATCCATCAGACACTATCAAGTTTTTCATGGACTGCCAAATTTATAAGATACCTGAAAGTGATTGCACACCACAGGAGAATATGTCTCCGTATAATCAATGTCAGGTCTTTGCAAAAATCCTCGTGCAACAAGTCGTGCTTTATATCTAACGACTTCATTTTTATCATTTCATTTTCGCACAAAAACCCATTTGTATCCTACTGGTTTTATTCCTTCAGGTGTTCGGACTATACGTCCGAATACTTCACGTTTTTCAAGTGACGCTAATTCTGCCTGGATAGCGTCTTTCCATTTTGGTCAATCATTCCTTTGTCTACATTCATCAACAAATCTTGGTTCAAGATCCTCATCCCGTTGCACTATCTCAACATCAACATTATAAGAAAAAATATTATTTCGGTTCCACCTTTTTTCCGTAGAGACATAATTTATTGAGATCTCTTCATTCTTATTATTTTCAGGTACCTGGACCTCCTCTGAGGTCTTAATATTTGTTATGTCACGGGGCTCTTTATGATCAATTGTCTCCATATTATGATCTCCTATATCATTTGCTCTTTTTTGCTTTCGAGGATTTTTATCTTTGGAACCAATTGGTCTACGACGTTTCAAGCGTGGCTTAGACTCATTTGTAATTGTGGATTGTCCAACCGGGACATCAATTTGAATAGGAGCTTTAGCAGCTGGAATATGTGAGCTAGTCACCCTTGGTAGGTTAATGAATGCATATGACAGTTGATTTGCAATATTTTGTAAATAAATTATCTTTTGAACCTCGTGTTCACATTGCTTTGTTCGAGGATCTAAGTGAGATAGTGGTAATGCGTTCCAATCTATCTCTTTTTGCAACTGCTTATTTTCTCCCCCTAATATTGGATATATCGATTCATCAAAATGCCAATCAGCAAATCTTGACGTAAATAAATCTCCAGTCATATGTTCCAAATATTTTATAATAGAAGGAGATTCATATCCAACATATATCCCCAACCTTCTTTGGAGTCCCATCTTTGTGCGTTGTGGTGGAGCAATTGGAAGTTTGGAACATATACTGCACATCCAAATATTCTAAGATGGGAAATATTTGGCTCCTTACCAAAATTCAATTGTATTGGGGATTCTTTATGATAACTTGTGGGTCTGATCCGGTTGGTGCATGCAAAATAACATGGCCCCATGCCGAAATGAGAAGTTTTGTTCTCATAACCATTGGTCTAGCAATTAATTGGAGACGTTTGATCAATGATTTTGCTAGATCGTTTTGAGTATGAACATGAGCAACAGGATGCTCAGTTTTTATCCCAGTTGATATGCAATAATCATTAAAGGCATGGGACGTACACCAGCATTATCAAGACGAAGTGTCTTAATTGCATAATCTGGAAACTGTGCTCTTAATCTTATTAATTGAGCTAGTAACCTCGCAAAGGCCAAATTACGGGTTTGATAACAAGCACACATGTGACCATCTTGTAGATGCACCTATTAAAACCATACATTATCTGAATGGTCCACATGGAGGGTGTATATGCCCACATATATCACCATGTATACGTTTCAAAAATACAGGAGATTCAACTTCAACTTTAATTATTGATGGTCTAATAATCAGTTTTCCTTGAGAACATGCAGCACAAGAGAATTCTTTAGTTTGAAGAATCTTCTGGTTCTTCAATGAATGACCATGTGAATTCTCAATTATTTTGCGCATCATATTATAACCGGGATGGCCCAACCGGTCATGCCAAATTATAAAATCATTAGTAAACTTCTTGGTTACTATGGCATGTGATTCAACTATACTAAAATTAGTGTAGTATATTCCGGAGGGAAATGCGGGAAGTTTTTCAAGCACATACTTCTTTTCCGCTTTTATTGTAGTAATATAAATGTATTCAACCTCTTCTTCTTTTGTGGTCTCAATATGATAGCCATTTTGACGATTTTTTTTTAAACTTAACAAGTTTATTTGAGACCTACTACAATATAATGCATCATTAACAACCAATATGGTTTCTCCTGGTAGTAATACAATCGTTCTTCCAGAGCTCTCAATTAATTTTGTACTACAAGATATTGTAATTATATCGGCTTATTTCATAATTAAATAAGAGAAATATCTTTTATCTTTTAATATGGTGTGCGTCGTAGCACTATCCATAAGACATATTTCTTCTTTATTATTCATACGGCCAACTGAAGACTGGAAATTTTCATATTCTTTAAGAAGAAAATAAAATACATCATAAGTAATACTGGAAATTGTAAGAACAAAAGAAACTACATTTATGAAATTAAATAGGGATAATACCTAATTACCCCACTGGGGTTGTAGCTATTTGCCAGTTGCACCCTTGTAATTTGCAATACTCCTCTGACCCCCTTATCCTTATCTCGGATGTATTATTTACCTCCTTCTAAGATAAAGACCACAACAATGGTTGTGGGCGATAGACACGCGTTACCATGTGTCAAATGCTAAAAAGAATGAAAATATAAAATTATTTTCTATATTACACCCACCCGACTTCCCAATTGTCTTATCTTCTTCCCCAAACAAACCCAGCAGAAACCCATCCACCCATCCCCACTTCACCCCCACATCCTATCTTCTTCCCCAAATAAAACCCAATAGAAACCCATCCACATATCCCCACTTCACCCCACCCCTTCTCATTCCGTCAACGACATATACGGAAAAAAGAATTCATCTCAACGCCACACAAACTGAAAATGCATAAAATAGAGGCATCTAAAAATGCACGAAAATTATTTTTTTGGGTTTATTGGCTATGGCGTTGAAAAAAAAGAGAGGACAAAATGAACCTTATGCAAGCTTTATGGATCTTAAGGAAGAGTATGTAAATTCTAAAAAATCTGGTCATATTTTAAGGATAATGACATGGAATGGAGTTATTTTTTCAGTCGTCGGATATGTTTCCGGCCAGATTCCTTTCTCTCTCCCACGTTAGTGTATGGTTTGGGTTCAATATTGGGGAAATTTCTTGGATTTAAGATCTGATAGAGTTTCTTGTTATTGTTTAATCTTTTAGAATTTTTGATTTATGAGATTGAAGTGAGCTCTATCACATCAATTTCCATTGTTTCAGGTGAGGAGTAAGTGAAGAAGAGAGGATAAAGAAGTAAAAGTAAAAAGTAGGAAATATAATTTAAAAGGAAAAGGGAAAACTTGGAAAAAATATAATAAAAAAGTAGGAAATACATTTTAAAATGGGGCAGAATTAATTTTGTAACTTGTGTGTTTGTCTCTCACTCTCCTCAAGAGAGTGAATACCACTCTCTATGCCACATCAACTTAAAAGGTGGAATTTTTTATACTTTAAATATATAGGACGCCCGTAAATTATAAGGGTGCAACTGGCAAATAGCTACAACCTCAATGGGGTAATTATGTATTATCCCAATTAAATACCAACAACATAAAAAGTTTTATTCAGATATGAACTTCATAAAAAAAATACATTTATTCTCATAATTTTTTCCCCGAATAATAAGTCTTCAGTTATGATGCTCAAAGAAGTCTCCAGCTTCTAAATGAGTAATATTTGCAAGACCTTCAAAAATATCATCTTTATAGGCAAGGTTTGCTTCAACTTTATCATGATTATTCATAGGGCCCGCTTCAACATCATTTTGAAAAGTCAAGTGAGTCTCAATTTTATTTTATTTCCCTTTTATAGATGCTTGATAAAGTTTGACAAAATGTTTAGGTGTACGACAAATTCGTGCCCAATGATTTTTCTTACCGGTAGACATTATTACCTTTGCCTTTTGAACGATTATTCTGAGAACCCTTATTGTTCTCTTGTTTATAACGACCACCAGCATGACGATTATTATTTAGTTTCACGCCATGTCCACATATATTTATACGGCCATGATAATTATTTTGCCTTCTTTCAGACATTTGATTTATCGCTATCACATTCGCTTCTGGGAATGGAGCTGATCCGGTACTGGGGTGGACTTCATGATTTTTCGTTAAAAGATATCATTTTCACACTGCCATTATCATCATCAGTATGGGCCATTGGGACCTGAACCCAATGTCTTACTCATATGAGACGTGTTAGGTCATAATATAATGGGACCTGAACCCAACATCTTATCATCATGGTGCACCAGGACTTGAACTTGGTGTCTTACCCTCATGGTGCAGTGGGAGTTGAACCCACTATCTTATGCATATATAATATTTATCATAAATTATTTCATTCTCTTTATATAATGGAACATAATTTTAGATCGCCATAAATTCAAGTTTTGATAAATTTAATATAGTATAAAATTATCTTACTAAATAGTATAATTAATCTACATGATTAAAATAAATAAATTATAACAAGTAGTATGCCTTAAAATTTTTGGGTATAAATATACACATATCATGAAGGCATATTAATAGTAGTGAATCATTAAAACAATAAAGAGATATTATAGTCGTCCGTGCAAATTCACCAATTACTTTCAACACACTGATTCATATGTAATATAACTAGTAGTCCACTTCGATCTGCTACATATTACTAAAATTTGTCATCATCCAAACTTACGTAAATATAAATATCAAAGATTCAATAACTAATACCTTTTGGAATTAAGCAAAGAAGGATGTTATTACTAATATTTGAATGTGAAATTAATTAGTCTAATAACTATAATTCAATTTAATACTTGTTTATTTATATATATGTTTAAACTTTTTCGTAGATTATATATTAAAACAACAATTTAACCGAAGCTTATTGTTTCCATACCAAGACAATTATTACAATCCTATTCAAAACAAGTTATGCCTATGGTAATTAAATTGCAGGTTAAAGAAGAACCTAATAGAAACATTATAAACATAGAAATGTTTATCTGAATCAGAAAAGAAACTGACTACCTCTTTTAGGAAGAAGATAAAATTTGGATGAAGCAGATAACCTCAGTTGGTTAAAACTTCATGCTGATAACGTGTTATAAAATAAATATTATAATTATAAACTAAAGCACAAAAAGAATAGAAACAATAATAGATAAGAGATACAAAGATAAGGGATCTATTCTTCTTATTTCAAGTATATCAGTCACGAGTCAAAAGTGCTTTATTTATAGTTACAAAGGTTCATTCTCAAAAATAAAGAATGAAGTTACATATTAAATATATACATATGAATACAAGTGATTCGTGTATTTGATGTAAGAATTAAAGGGACAACCACTTTAGTTCATTGTATTTATAACAATTTAATCATTGTTGGAGTATTTCTTTTTTCTTGTCATTCATGTTATTCGAGAATATGTATCAAAGAAAATAATTAGTACTTGTATCAAAGGTAATTTTCATTTTCAGGACTAAGAAATCTTAGTAGAAGTTATAGGTACTTGATATTTCGTTACAACTCTTGATAGTGCTCAAACTTAATTCGTTTTGTTTCATATTTTATAATAGGTACGTTTAAAGTTCACTTTAGAAATCATCATTTTTGGGACCTGAGTTGATGATATTTTGTCAATTTATATCAAAATATATAAGAACTCGTTTGGTTGGAGGATTTATGGTATAAAATTTGGTGGAGTATTGTTTTATCTAATTTAATACATTAATAATATATTATATCATGCCAGCATAATATAATTTACTTGTAATTTGTGATTTTTTTATTACACACTTTATTTATTAAAAACCTTTTGTACGCCAAACATTTCACTGAGAGCTTGTTTGGAAAACCACTTGAGAATTGAATTTTGGTGTAATTACACAGTTTGACATGTTTGTTTGGTCAAATAATTACTTGGTGAGCATGAGGTTGAGTGTAATTAGAGAGGTGTATTTACACTCTCCAATTCTCAAGGGAATGTGAGAATTGATGATAATTAACTATGTAATTACAAGGTTACGTTTTAATTTCTTTCCTTTTTATTTTTATTCTAATTCATTTTCGTTATAACTTTTTATTTTCATTATTTAATTTTTTATTTTATTTTACTTTTTAATTTCTTTTCTTAATTTTAAAATATATATATTTTTTGTATATTATTTATCTTTTACTTCTCTACGTTTACTACTTGTGAATCCATCTAATTGCTCGTATATTTTATGTCTCCCGATCTTAATTTGTATTGAAGCTTATTATGTTTCCTAATCTTAAGTTGTATTAGGACTTAAATTTTTATGTTGGAATTCGATATATGTTAAACTATTTTTTTTTTTGGATTTTGCAATTGTGCAATACTTATGGTTCTAATTTACTTATTTTAATAGTATTGACTTGTTATTTCACATTGCACATTGTTCATTTTTAGTTAGAATCTACAGATTAATTTTCTCAAATATTTGAATAATGTTATAATATTATATTTATACATATTAATTTATTTGATCTACACATGCATTTCATAATGTTCTTACAAAACCTATATTTTTAGTATCTATAATTAATTAAAATAATAATTATTAATTTAGAAAATCCCTTTTCAGGGTAGGGGCAAGGTATGCGTACACTTTACTCTCCCCAGACCTCACTAGTGAAATTTTACTGGATATGTTTTTGTTGTTGTATTATTAATTTAGAAATATATATCAATTATTTTTACAACATTAGTTATAAATATATGCTTAATAATTAATGCACATTTAACAAAATATATGCATCTTAAATATAAAATCTAATATCATTTATACTTATAAAAAATTATTTGTATGCATATATGTTTATTATATTTAATTTTTAAATTTTAATAATTACTTCATTTAAAAATTTAATGTAACTGTGTAATTATACTTGTGGAACCAAACAATATACTTGTAATTATATTGTAATCATGTTACGACAAATAAACATGTCGTCATAATTACTAGGTTGTGTAATTACGCCTGTCAGGAGGTGTGAGGGGTTGGCCATGCAGGGTTTGAGAAGGGGTCGTGGTAGGCCTGAGAGATACTGGGGAGAAGTGATTAGGCATGACATGACGCTGCTTCAGCTCACTGAGGACATGACACTTGATAGTGTTCACATATAGGCTTAGTAGCATGCATTTTCCTTCATATTCTTAGATTTTTATTACGTTATGTGGTTTTGGTCGCCTCGGGTATTGTATATTTGATAGTATTTATCCTTTATCTGTCCTTTTTTTCCCCTCCCATCTCTCCTTCATTGCTTCCCTCTTCTTCTTCTTGCCCTTCCTTAGCGGAGGGTCTATTGGAAGCAGCCTCTCTACCTGCATTAGGTAGGGGTAAGGTCTGCGTACAGACTACCTTCCCCAGACCCCACATGTTGGGATCAAACTGAGTTTGTTATTGTTGTTGTAATTACTACTCTAACAATTACACCAATTTTAATTTAGCGGGTGGCTTTCCAAACAGACCCTAAGCGTGTCTAAAACCTATATCATCATTAAATGAAAACAATAAGAGACCTTTATTGTGACACTAAGGTTGCGATATAAATAGCTCTCAATTTTATTTTTAGAACCAAACACGTTGAAAGATTGTCAATAGCAAAAAAGGGCCAAAATTTAAGATACTTTCCAATTTCATGTTTAATTAAAATAATACATGCTTAAAGAAAGAAAATGAAAAGAAAATTCTCTCTTTTTACCTTAAAAGCTTTTCCAATCCAAAGAGACCAAATTTCCAAACTTAGAAAACAGAAAAAAATTCTCAAAAACGTCATTCCTTTCTTCCCTTTACCATTTTCCTCCGCAACTGCTTCACCACTCCTTTTTCTACCATTCACCCTCCACCGGCCGGCGACCCCAAAAATGGACGGCGGCAGCATATTAGAAACGATCGGAACTGAAATCATCGGAGTAATGTCACCGGTCTCCATCTGCATGTTCCTCGTAGTTCTCATCGTCTACTCTCTTTCCTCAACTTCCTCTTCCGACCAACAAGTCCTCCGTACAGCCGCTAACCTCGTATACCTCGAATCACCCACCGACACCACTTCCACTAAACTCGAAGGCGCTCTCCTTAATGCTCTCGTCTTCGTACTCCTCATAACTTTCGTTACATTTCTCCTCGTAATCCTCTATTACTACCGTTTCACTAATTTCCTCAAATATTACATCCGTTTTTCTGCCTTCTTCGTTTTGGGTTCAATGGGTGGGTCAATTTGTCTTTCACTAATTCAACATTTCAATATCCCGATTGATTCGTTTACTTTTGTACTTCTGCTTTTTAATTTCACCATTGTTGGGGTTATTTCGGTATTTTCACAGGGGGTTCCGATTTTGCTTAATCAAATGTATATGGTGGCTTTAGGGATTATTGTTGCAGCTTGGTTTACTAAATTACCTGAATGGACTACTTGGGTTGTGCTTGTTGCACTTGCTTTATATGATTTGGCTGCGGTTTTAGCCCCCGGTGGGCCGTTGAAGATATTGGTGGAGTTAGCTTCTAGTAGGGATGAAGAGTTGCCGGCTTTGGTGTATGAAGCCCGGCCCAATGTGGGTTCAAGATCAGGGAATAGAGGGCCTAATTTAGGGCTTTTGTTAGCTGGGTTTTCAGATGGGGATTCCATTGAGCTTGGGGTTATGTCGAGTGGCGAAAATGTGGTTCGGAATGGGAGGGAAATGAGGAGTGAAAATGGGGAGATTGGTGGTGTTAGAGAGAGTGAAATTGAGGGGGAGACATCACCATTGATAAGTGACGGGCAGGTGGTGAATCAAGAGATAAGGGAAAGTAGTAATGAGAATAATCGGGGTCGGGTTATGGGGAGGGAGAGGGAGAGGGAATTGGAGGAAGATGAGGAGAGAGGGAGGGGGATAAAGCTTGGTTTAGGAGACTTTGTTTTCTATAGTGTGTTGGTGGGTAGAGCTGCAATGTATGATTTGATGACTGTTTATGCTTGTTATCTTGCTATTATAAGTGGATTAGGTTGCACACTTATACTGTTAGCTGTGTGTAGGCATGCGTTGCCAGCGCTCCCTATATCCATTGCCTTGGGGGTTATCTTTTACTTCTTGACGAGGTTGTTGATGGAACCATTTGTTGTCGGGACTTCGACGAATCTTTTGATGTTTTGACCCCTGATTTATGGAGGAGATTAGAAAAGTACAGGATATGTTATTAAAAATACATTTTGATTTACAAGATAGGTAATTTCTTAGGGTACCCACACCCTTGTTTCAAGGTGCTGAACAGGAAGGGACAACTTCAGCTATATTTTGTTCTGATCTATCTGTAAATTGCAAGGATATTGAGGTTCGTCCCTTTATTGATTGTCTAACCGATTTTGTTTCACCTAATGATGTTAAGAATATTATATTCATCTCATTTGGCCATGAGCCAAAAGGGGTATTCCATATTCCATATACTTGACGTGTAGCATACTTTATGATTCAACAAACTTATGTAACGAGCTATGTATCGACTATTGCTGTAAGTAGTTCTATTGCTTATGAGTTTGCAGTTCCTACTGGTAACAAGCTACTTACTGATATTTTATGTTTGATCCAAACATCTTGAATGCTTAAGATTCTACTTAATCTTATTCCTCTTGGATTTTAAGCATACATCCTGAATGCTTAAGATTCTACTTAATGTTATTCCTCTTGGATTTTAAGTATACATCCGAATAGAAAGAGAATCGACCCCCACATAAAGCTAAAGACCAGTTGCTCTATAACTGGATTTGACGATTCAGAATAATAATGATTCAACATAAATTTTAATGGATTTTTGTAGTTTTAAGTATATATGCAGTCTCTTAAAATCTTGATTAGTTTTTGCAGTGGATTGGATAATTCTTCTCCAAGTTTAGTTTGGTGCTTGGTAAGAGGTAACACTGCTTTCTTTCTCTTACACACACATTCTGACCGTCAGACTGCGTCAGTGTAAATAAAGATGCAGGAGGACTGTCTCAGTCGAGCATCTCGTGCTCCATGCCCCCTAAGCAGCACCAGCTGACTTGAGACTGAACTTTATTGTCTCTCAAACTGAACTTGGTGCATCTGTTTATGGCAAGCAGCGAGTTAAAGAATTTGTTTGTTTTTGGACCTTGACAATATCCCATTTGGATGGGATCATATCCTTGCGCTGAGCAGTTACTAGAGGCATTCTTCTTTTTTGGTAGTCAAGGAAGAGAAATCAAGGGTAAATTAAACAAATAGTAGAGCAAGGTTACAAATGTGCTGCCTTTTTGAGGTATTCTGGTTGAGGTGCTAAAAATTATTCCCTTCACTTGTATTTCTTTCAACTTTATCTGTTTCCTTGGGGCCTAGACTCAGTGGATGGAGTTAAGCCCCTGTGCACATTGAAAATAGTCATTGAAGCTTTGGTACCTTCCGCTGAAAATCCAGTTCTGTGAACAATCGTCTGCACTAAATGCATGCTTTCCATTTCTCTTCCTTCTTCTTTCGTTATTTAGCCACCGGAGATCTTTCTTAGTATTAGTTTTTTTAGATTGAAGTCAAGTGGCTTAGAAAATTTTATAACAGTTACGTCCAACCTTGTGTTTGATGTTAGATGCCCCAGTCTGTGCCTCCACTGACTTTAATAAAAGAAAAGAGATACAATGGCGTGGCTTTTATCTGTAACTAGTTAGCTATGATTTGGTCTTCCCAAATGATTTGATCACTCGGGATGCTTCTTATAACTTGCAAAGTTTGGCTTCTCTATTCAGGCTAATATTCTACCCAGATGCCAATCTACCTTACTGTTAGTGTTGACGTGTAACCCACAGGCTATCATGTCTACCTGAAAGGGGTGAAGTACTGCTTTGCGTTCGTTCAGATTTCTAATTTCTATTCTTAATTGTTGCACTGGCGCCATTTTGATATAATGCTATTGACCTTTATCTGATATAATAGTGAGCATTGGCTTGCTCCATTTCCTTAATCGGTTTTCGCCACTTGGGTCTCCAGCAAAACTGCACTGTCCAAGTTTCACTGGTAGCATGATTTCTGTAACACGGCTGGCGAGTTCAGCTAGAGTTAGAGTTTAGGTTACTGAGTTTATCGTCTTAATCACCCAAATGTGAATAACATATTTCTGAAATTGTTAGTTTGATTTAGCTTATTGGGGCTACTGTTGCCGGTTATTGGAATGAGATTGACTAAGATTTTTTTGTTTAAAGGATTAGTTGTAGTATTGATTTGCGAACGACACGAAAAGTGATTCTTTCATTCCATCCAAATTAGCTGCCATTTTACTTTGATGGGTCAAATTACAAGTGCCCTTGGATGTTTATTTGAAATCCAAGTGTTGTAATCTATTGGGTGGCATCAACCTTGGAGTCCTTATGAATTTCTAAGGAAATTGAGTTTGTAAACAAGTGCTCTGGGGAAAAACACAGGCTTTGGTGCAATTTTACCAACTATAATACGCCATTGTAGACAGAGCTCAAGAAATGGTAGTGATGAGAGGTAGTACATATCCAGTGGAATAGTTAAGGTGTCCAAGTTAGTTCGAACATCATCACTTTTATAAATAAAGGAAATTGTTGTCTGCTCAGTTTGATTGCCAAGCTAACGGCAGCAAAATCGCAAATAGTTCTGCCTACTCTCATATCAATATCAAATGGAAGTAATTGACTGATCGAGCTTTTTACCACTACATGGATTTTGAATGCCGATTACCCACATTTCTATGATTAATATTTTATTTTATTTTTAAATATCTTGACCATTTGTCCCTTTTGACATCTAAACTTATTGTACTCTAAACATGTTATAGATTATACTTTAGGCAAGTCGACTTGTATCTAATTGAGATTAATTCTGTACACATTTTTATTTGGTTAGTATTATAATATTACACGATACAAGAAGAGCAATGCAAACCACTATGATTTGTTTCTTCTATACAAAGGTATCGCAGCTCAACTCCCTTTACCAAACTCTCTCTCCCTCTCTATTTCTGTCAAAAGTTTGAGCAATTTATTTTTGACAGCAATTGAAGATCTCACCTCAGCCATTTGCAAATTGCCATAGTTTTGTTCAGAAGGTATGATGTAGGGATTCCATGAGCATTTCAAACCTGCTCGACAAAAGCAAACAACTATACAACACAACTCTTCATCTTTTGTCATCAAATGCTTTAGTTTTTTCTACAGTTTCCATTGCTTCTTCAAATGATTTCTACACTCAAAGATCACAAAGAAGATTGTTATGGAAAATTATTCGACATGTTACTGCTTACTACAACAAATACTTTTAGGACTGAGTGACGAAATTCAAGTCGTATAAATCTACACAGAAACAATAAAACTACAAAAGCAAGAAGATAAGATGCATGAGGTTGAAAAATAAGCTGCAAAAGTTAGGAGTCACTGCCACCTGAAATATCCAAAGATTCACATAATACAAAACTATGACCAACCAGAGCTTTACCAGCTTGGCAAACTTTTCAGAAAGCATATTTAACAGAAAACGGATTGTATCATTTTCTTATATGTAAGGAGTAGGAAATAGGTATTTCATATCCCACAGACTGGCATACGTTAATCATTCACGTTAACTTGTACCCCAGCTTCATGGATTGCTTATGGACCAAAAATGAAGGTCACATAAGTATCTAAAAAAAGATAAGAGATCTAGAACAAACAGTATCCTAAACCAAGTCACATTGCTAAACAAAAGATCCATATCTAATCCTACCATTGATGCAAGAAAAAGGAGGACCATAAATATTAAGTTTATGCAATAGTAAAACCTTGGACTGCACTTTTTTGGTTCATTATGAAATAGTTTGCTTTTTAATTACTATGTTATTTCAATTAATGATAAGTGTATGGATGTCATGGATAAAAGGAAGAGAAGTCATACTCCAGAATTTTGCATCTTCCATAGTGCCTCCCCACCTGCATCAACTACATATGTGGCACCTAGCAACACACTGCAGAGAAATATATATCAGTGATGTCCTGTGAAGATTTTAACTGGGTCAAGGTCAACATTGAGGTAAATAACTTATCCTCACCAAAAACATTGAGGTAAAACAAAAGAGAAAGGTGATGTTTTAGAGAGTCAAAGTTGTTCACATGAATCAGAAAGTTTAGGATATAGAGACAAATAGAATTTCACCTAAATCCAGAGGATGGGGTTGGACAGTCAATGGGACAAATTTCAAGATGCCAAGGAAATTCAAACATACTTCTTAATAATGGAAAAGGCAAGACAAAGCTAACTGAGATATAAACTTTGTCTTTTGAATATTAGTTGTTTTAGCACTGCCCCAGGCTCCTTCAATTCTAAGTTCCAACATACAGTTTACATCACAAATAATACAGTGTAGTGAAGCTTCTGTAGAATTTCCCAGAACAGAAGTAAACCCTTGGCAGGACAATTCATCTTTGTTCAAGCTCTAGCTCCTATTCGATCTTGATGACCGTTTCTCAAAAGTATATAAGGATTCTTCCTTTTTTGCTCATCTCCCTTAATGATCCTGCTAAAGTGCTATAAATCTATAGTGTAAAATAAAACTATTCAGGGGAATGCCAATATGCCACAGCTCCCTCATCAGTCATTACGAGCACATTGTGATTTGTGATTGAACTGAACGATCAGAAACATTGAATATGTACACTTAATGGTTACGACAAGTAATTCATGAAACTTGTAAACCTACGGATGCATAAGTAGAAGACAAAGATACTGACCCTTGTATCGTCATTCGCTTATTCAGTCAAAACCTACTATATCCAAAAGGAAACCTAGTAGAGAAGATCCAAACTTCAAATTACATGTAAAACCAATTGTAGCTGATATAGTGTACTTTTCGCCGCACACCCAATAAACCAAGAAATGTAGCAAATTACGATTATCTAATTATTGAGTATTATATTGAAACAGGTCCAGATGAATCAAGATGGATATTCATAGCCAACTCAAACTAGTTTGAGTAGACACAGTTATTGTTTTTCATGTACCACTAGTATTACTATTCGGATGGGGAACCCGGGTACTGTGGAATTTAGCCAAACAAGATTATAATGACAATAACAAAGACAATCCAAGTTTACAATAACGGCACAAAAAGCATATAAAGGAGGCGCCAATTTAACGTGGTTCGGTCAGTGTGACCTATGTCCACAAACGGGGAGGAGCAATTTCACTATACCAACAAAAGTACAAAAGACAGTACAAGATTAGAGATAATACTCTAATCAACTCACAATATTCCAGAGAATAACCTCACAAGATTGCTCCAAAGAAGGGGTTCACACAAGTGTTTCCCTAACACTCAACTCTCTTATAAAATTACTCTCAATAAATAAAGTAGGATAAGAAATAAGAATTATCAAATCTTGTGGGTACATTTTTGGAATGAGCATAGAACTATTATATAGGCAAATTTGTGAGAATTGCTTGGCCAATAATTAGCCACATCTTCTCAAACTACAAGGCCTTATATTGACCAACAAGGTCCAACTATAAATGGCCAAATTATTGGCCACGTCTCACAAATCTGGTATTGGTATCGGAGCCGGATCTGATCGGGTTAGTTTCAATAGCCAATATGGTTCTAACAAAGACTTATGATGAAAAATTTGACCAAAGTGCAAAACTGGATGTGATAATTAAAGATGAAAACTATCTTAATTCAGGATGGCTTAGATATGGCATTGCAAGGAAAGGAGAAGCCGGATAAAATGACAGACAAGGAGTTTGCCATCATAGACAAAAAGGCAAAAGGAGGTATCATTTTAAATCTCTCAAATGAGGTTTTGCGTGAAGTTGCTGCAGAAAGCTCAGCCAAAGGCATATAGAAAAAGCTAAAAACCCCGTATATGAAAAGGATAGTACAAAAATAGGCTTTATCTAAAGCAAAAACTCTACACTTTTCGTATGGCTAAAGGTATCTCTATACTTGCACATCTTGATACTTTTGATTCCTTTCTTATGGATTTGAGTAACATAGATGTTGAAATCAAAGATGAGGATCAAGCCGTGTAATTGCTTGTTTCCTTACCCCAGTCGTTTAAGCATATAAGAGATATTATGCTTTATGGAAAGAATAATATCACTTGTAAGGATATCAAATCTAGTTTTAAAATCAAAAGAACAAATAGATAGAGACATTACATGGAAAACCAGTGGGAACCAAGGGGAAGACTTGTTTGTAAAAGGTAAATCCAATAAGAAAGTAACAAGTAGTGAGAGACCTAAATCAAGGTCAAAATCCAGATACAGAACTGTCGAGTGCAAATATTTTCATAAGAAAGGCCGCATTATTTATGGATGCTTTAAGTTAAAAAATAAAGAGAAGCACACATGAGAACAAAAACATTGACACCGCAGAAGCAAGTGTAGCCGCTGATGAGACTGAAGGAACTATATTTTAGCAACTAATTAATAAATGGATTTTGAATTTGGGTTGTTCTTATCATATGTGTCCCAATCGAGATTTGTTTACCACATATGAATCTATTGAAGGTGGGTTTTATTAATGGGCAACAATGCTGCCTCTAATTTCAGTGGTAAAGGTATAGTCAGAATTAGAATGCGCGATGGTGCGGTGAGAACTTTTACCGATGTTAGATATGTTCCTGACTTGAAAAAAAATCTTATCTCTTTAGACACTCTAGAATCTCTTGGGTGCAAATACACAAGTGAAGGTGGAGCTCTGGAAGTTATTCAAGGCGCTCTTGTGGTCATGAAAGCATGCAGATTCGGTAGGTGGTATACTTTATTGGGATCCACTATTACAGGTGCTGCTGCAGTTTCAACATCAGATAAGTTTGATTCTGGCATCACCGAATTATGACATGTGATTGGGGTATATGAGTGAAAAAGGTCTTTTTATCCTCGGCAAAAGAGGTCTCTTGTGTGGCCAACACTATGTGTTCGGGAAGCAAAAAAGAGTCGGCTTCAAATATCTAGCAATTCATAGAACAAAAAGTACTTTGGATTACATTCATTTAGATCTTTAAGATCCTTCACGCCTGTTAAAAAGTGGTGCCATGTATATGTTGACTTTTATTGATGATAAAGTTTGGGTTTATTTCCTAAAATATAAAAGAGATGTTTTATTAACTTCAAGCAATGAAAAGTTTTGATTGAGAAGCAAACATGTTAAACGGCTTAAAACAGATAATGGCTTGGAATTTTGTAATAATGAATTCAATGAATTCTACAAGAATGAAGGAATTGCTCGACACTGCAATGTGAGAATAACACCTCACCAAATAATGTGGTAGAAAAGATGAATATAACTCTTTTGGAAAGAGTGTGTTGCATGATTTCAAATGTTGGGTTGGCAAACGCATTTTGGGCAGAAGCTATCTCTACAGCTTGTTATATTGTCAACCGTGCTCCTTCTGCACCTTTGAACTTTAAGACTCCAGAAGAAATGTGGTCAGGAAATCCAGCTAATTATTCGGATTTAAAGATATTTGGTTGCCTTGCATACATGCACGTAAATGATAGAAAATTAGAGCCAAAGGCTAAAAAATGCATTTTTCTTGGGTATGCATCTGGGTTAAAGGATACAGACTATAGTATCATGATCCCCTGGCACCAAAATTATAATTAGCAGAGACGTAACCTTTGATGAATCCTCTATGTTACATCCCAGAAAAGAGTCTTCCATTTCTTGTAATACAAATAAAGGGAAGAGTACACAAAAGCAGGTGAAGGTTGAGATTGGCATTCTTTCTGAGCCAAGCTCATCAACTTTGGAGAAAAATACAATTGAAACTCCTGAAGTTGAGCCAAAAGTTTAAATTGTTTAAATTCTTGAAGTTGAGACTCCTGAAGTCGAACTAAAAGATGAGGAGTATTCCATACCCAAATAGACCAAGAAGAGAAAGTAAGCAACCATCATGGGTCAGAGATTATGTTGCATTTGCTTTTTCAGTTGTAGGCTGAAGAAATTGGAGAACCATCAAATATTCATAAATGCAGGGTAAGACTGCGTATAATAGACCTTTATGGTCCGACCCTTTCTCCCGACCCCGCACATAGTGAGAACTTAGTGCACCGGGCTGCCCTTTGATTCAGCCAAGTGGCTAATTGCAATGAATGAAGAAGTTGAGTCTCTCAACAAGAATGGCACTTGGTCTCTTGTGAAGCCGCCATCAGAAAAGAGAATTGTTGGTTGCAAATGGGTCGCCAAGAAAAAGAAGGCATTCCAGGAGTTGAAGATGCAAGGTATAAGACACGATTAGTTGCAACGGGTTATAGTCAGGAATAAGAGTTGATTTTAATGATATTTAATTTCTTCCTTGTTGTTAAACATGGTTATATTAATGTCTTGCTTGCCTTAGTTGCCATGTACGATTTGGAATTAGAACAACTTAATGTTAAGACAACCTTCTGACATAGCAAACTTGAGGACAAATATACATGCATCAACCCGAAGGATTTGAAATTGTAGGAAAAGAAGCCTTGTACGGATTAAAGCAGTTTCCAAGACAATGATAGAAGAGATTTGATTCCTTTATGTTCGGTCATGGTTATTCGAGGAGCATATATGATAGTTGTGTTTACTTCCAGAAGTTAAATGATAGTTCATTTGTGTACCTACTATTATATATTAACGACATGCTCATTGTTGTTAAGGATTTAACATAAATTCACAATTTGAAAAGTCAGTTGAAAAGTGAATTTAAGATTAAAGATTTGGGAGCAACTAAGAAAATTCTCGGCATGGAGATCAAAAGAAATCGAGGAGCCAAGCTATTCCTGGCCCAGAAAAAGTACTTGCAAAAAGTCTTGGAGAGATTTGGCATGAAAGATGCTAAACCCGTGAGTACCCTCTTGCTGCTCATTTTAAGTTATCAGTTATTAAGTCACAGTAGTCAGAGGAAGAAAAGAGGTACATGTCACATGTATCTTATTCCAGTGCAGTCAACAGTATTATATATGCAATGATTTGTACATATCCATACATTTCACAAGCAGTGAGCGTGGTAAGCCGATATATGGCTTGCCTTAGAGCCCGTTTGGACATAAATTTTTTTTCCTTTTTTCCAAAAGAATTTCACTTTTTTTCGAAATCAGCATTTGTTCATAAAATTTTCAATTTTCACTTGAAGATGCGTTTTGAAATTTTTTGAAAATTTGAAAAACTTCAAAAAACTGTTTTTCAAAATTTTCACTCACAAAACTTCAAAAACAACCCAAACTGAAATTTATGTCCAAACACAACTCTAAATTTCAAATACTATTTTCACTTGAAAATTTTTTTCACCATTTTTTGGAATTTTACAATTCTTATGTCCAAACGCCTACTTAGTAAAGCATATTAGCAGGTTGCGAAATAGTTTCTCAGATACTTGCAAGGTACTTCAAACACATTTTTGGAGTTTGGGAGAAATACTAACACTTTGGTTGATTTTGTAGACTCAGATTATGCAGGTGATCTTGACAAAAGAAGATCACTGAAAGGCTACATATTTTGTATTGGTGGTTGTGCTATCAGCTGAAACACTATATTACAACATGTAGTATCTTTATCTACCACTAAAGCATAGGGCATTGATCGAGGTGATCAAAGAAGCCTTATGGTTGAAGGGTCTTTTTCCTAAACTCAGTTTACACCAAAATGGTATTACTATTTTATGTAATAATCAAAGTGCTATTCACTTGACTAAGAATCAGATGAATCATGAGAGGACGAAGCACATTGATATCAAATATTATTTCATCCGAGAAACCATTGTTGAAGGAAAAGTCTCTGTTCAGAAGAACATTAGAGACAATTGTGCTGACATGTTTATGAAGTGTGTCCCAATTGCCAAGTTCAATCATTGCCTGAACTTGATTGGCATTTATGAAGAATGATTTGGCCCATTGGGGCTTTTGCAGTAACGGTGAAGCAATTTTACTATATAAATCAAATTTTGGCCAAGGTGGAGATATGTAAGACGTGGCCAATAATTTGGCCTTTCATAATTGGACATTGTTGGTCAATAGAAGGCCTTGTATTTTGAGAAGATGTGGCTAATTATTGGCCAAGCAATTCTCACAAATTTGCCTATAAAATAAGCACTCTCTGCTCATTCCCAAAACGCAACAATAAGATTTGATAATCTATTTCTTGTTTCTTTTTCTCCTTTATTTATTGAAAGTAATTTTGTAAAAGAGTGAGTGTTGCTTTGTAGACCCTTCTTTGGAGTGATTTTGTGAGGTTATTCTATAGGGATATTTTGGTTTGATTAGAGTATTATCTCTAATTTTGTACTCTCTTTTGCACTCTTGTTGGTATAATAAAATTGCTCCCGTCAGTTTGTGAACGTAGGTCACACTGACCGAACCACCTCCTTTATATGCTTTAATTGTTGCTATTATCAGCTTTTATTGTCTTTATTATCGTCATTATAACCTCGTCCGGCTACATTTCGCAGTTCGCACTATCTGGGTTCCCGAGTCCCGATCCTAACAATTACTTAAACTCTTTCAATCCAATCCCATCTTATGAAAATGGATGTAGGGTAAGACGCACACACACAAACACCAAAAAAAAAAAAAAAAAAAAAAAAAAAAAAAGGAAAGGAGAAGGGCGGAATGAAATTACCCGGCAAAGGCAGCATTGAGGAGAAACGCCCGCGTGGTCATGAACCGCATAACCATCTCCAATTTGGTAAAAGCGCTAGCAGAACCCCCATCTGCAGGCCGACTATACCCATAACCGTAATTGTTCCTATAACTGTTCTGATAAGTATTACGGTAATAATTGTCACTATTACCACCGGTATAATAATTATTCGCAGAATTCCGGTAACTATTTTGACGAATATTGTAATCGGCTCGTTTGCGATCGTCGATTAGAGTCTCGTATGCTTCGGAAACTTGCTTGAATTTGAGAGTAGCGTTTTCCTTCAAATGGTGCGGCGAATGTGCGTGTTTGTCTGGGTGAAATTCCATTGCCAATCTTCGAAACGCTTGCTTAATATCTTCCTTGCTCGCGCTTCGTGTTAACCCTAATGTTCTGTAGTGATCCATTCTTTGTTGTTTTCAGCAAATTTTTTTGGGGTCAAATGGGAGGAAATGGAAATGGAGGTTTCAGAGATTATGTAAGTGTAACCATGGCAGGAAAAGAGAGAAGTAGGTGACATCGTGGCGCTTCCATGGCCGCGAGCTCTTCGTCAATCGCTGTAAACGTTAAAATCACTCTATTGAAAATTGTTGTTTCTTTTTCACCGATGCAAAGATTGTTATCAAAGTCACATGTTCAAAAGAAAGGAATTGAAAGATAGGAAGTAAAACGGCAAGGGGTCGTTTGGTTTGAATAAGGTGGGATTTACGATAGATTAGTTATCTGGATATTATTATTTATTAATTATTTAGTATGGTGTATTAGTTATTAGATTTTCAATTTTATTGCTTTATCGCTGATATAAGTTATTAATACTATTTTAATTATGGAATAACTTATCTTAGGATTACTAATTAAATAAGAAGTAAGGCGATATTGTCCCATAATTATTTTTACTTATCTATTATACCGAATGGTGCCTACGACTTCATTTGTTTTTCTTAAGATTAAGACGTCTGAATCTG
The DNA here is from genome assembly GCA_005239525.1 of Nicotiana knightiana. Taxonomy (NCBI): domain Eukaryota; kingdom Viridiplantae; phylum Streptophyta; class Magnoliopsida; order Solanales; family Solanaceae; genus Nicotiana; species Nicotiana knightiana. Next base: position 4,590 of record ML430265.1, on the reverse strand, counting down.
AATACACCTCTGAACATTAAGATGTGTATTAAGATTAAGACATCTGAATCTGAATACACATCTGAATATATTAAGATATGTATTAAGACATGGATAGAAATAATTAAGACTGTTTGATTTTTAACATCTGAATTTTTAAAATTTATCTTTGTTTGAAAATTAATATACATAAATTCAAATGAAATATTAACTAATCTAATATTCTATCAATAAAATATATAATTTTTTAAAATATGATAGTTATTGGTGGTGATGGCTGACGGGTGAACGCCGACTAGAGGCGGTGGTTGGTTGTAGTTTTAATTGACGATGATGGTTCATGCTAGTAGCTAATAGTGATTGGTAGTGGTGGCGATTATGATTAAGGATGGTGGTGGTGGGTGGTGATAGTTAATAATGGTGGGTGATGGTAGTAGTTGTGACTGAGAAAGGTGGTGGGTGGGTGGTGGTAGGTTATAATAATGGGCAGTGTCGGCTGTGGTTGTTGATGATGATGGGGTGGTCAGTTGTGGCAGTTGAAGTGGATGAATGTTGATTGTGGGTGAGAATGATATATTGTGATCGGAGTGGTGGGGATAGTAGGCGGTGATGGTCGATAATGGTGGCGGCTATAATTGAGGATGATGGTGGCATGGTGGAGGTGGATGTGGTGGTGGTGGTGGTGGTGGGGGTGTGGGTGGTAGTGGTGGTTGAGTATGGTGGTGGTGGTGGTGGGGGTGTGGGTGGTAGTGGTGCTTGAGTATGGTGGTGGTGGTGGCATGGTGGTAGTTGATAATGGCATGCGGTTGTGGCAGTTAACAATGAATATGGATAGTATCTTAATGAAATTAAGTCTCTGTTATGGATCTTAATCATACAGACCTATTCAGACCCATTAAGTGGTTGTGAATTAAAAAAAACAAACACACTTAATGATTAAGATCTGAAAAATTAAGATTCAGACTTTAAAAACAAACGCACTTAATATTTGAGATCTGAATAATTAAGATTCAGACCTCTATTAAGTGCAAACAAATGATGCCTACGAATACAAATAAAAACTTTATAAATACTTAGAAACAATACAAAAGCACACATATTGCTACAATTTGTAACTTCAATAATAACAAATAAAATTCAAATGTTTGACATTTTACTGAATTCAAGTGTTTGACATTTTACTGAACTATGGTGAAGCAGAGACTAAACCTTTTTTAAAAAAAAAGAAACATATATAACAGTGGTGTTCGAGTCGATCCATCTCAATTATTCCATCAAATATGTACTATTTCCATCAGTTGGGTCATTATTATCTCTATTATGATTTGAGTTAAGATCTTCACTGTTTTTACATACTTTATTGACTTTAAGATTTGGGTTGGCAAAATGGTTAAAAGAAAATAATTTTACCCTCACTATTAAAAATGAGTTGGATAATGAACTTTTTAAAACGAATCAAATATGTATAAAAATCATATTATGTAAAAATTGCACTACCCATTTTTTAAAAAACTTTTAACTTGTACCCACTTTTTAAATAACTTCAACCCCCTTTCTCCTCCTCCTTCATTTTCTTCTTCTTCTTCTTCTTCTTCTTCTTCTTCTTCTTCTTCTTTCTTCTGCTGCTGTTGGTACTGCTATGGAACTTCAGTTCATGGGATGATTGCCATAAATATGTTTATCAGAGCTGAAGTTCGCCAGTTACAAAACAAAAACTTCAGCTCTAGAGCTGAAGTTCGCCAGTTACAAAAACAAAAACTTTAGCAATTACAAACAAAAGCTTTGCGTTAAGACGTGCACAAGTTAAACAAAAATTTCAGCAAATAGATAACAAAACTTCAGCTACTTCAGCTCTAGAGCTGAAGTTCGCCAGTTACAAAACAAAAACTTCAGCTCTTACAGTAAGATGAACAGAGCAAGAGACTCCAAGAAAGCAATGTGAAGAACTTTTGGAATTTGATCTAATAGAGCCATCTGATTCACAGTGGGCATGCAAAGCATTCTATGTCAATAAAAGAGCTGAGCAGACAAGAGAAAAACTCAGGTTAGTCATTAATTACCAGCCACTTAACCATTTTCTCCAAGATGATAAATTCCCTATCCCAAATAAACTCACTCTTTTCTCCCACTTAGCCAATGCCAAATATTTTTTCAAGTTTGATTTAAAATCTGGATTTTGGCAATTGGGAATTCACCCTGAAGAAAGACCCAAAACTGGTTTTTGCATCCCCGATCATCACTTCCAATGGAAGGTCATGCCCTTCGGATTAAAGACTGCACACTCTTTGTTCCAAAAAGCCATGATAAAAATATTCCAGCCCATCCTCCATACCTCTTTGGTTTACATTGATGACATCCTGTTATTTAGCAATACATTGGAGGAACATGTCAATTTGCTTCGTCAGTTTGAGGCATTGATAACACAATACAGGATTATGCTTTCAGCAAAAAGATGATTTTTGCACAGAAGGAGATTGATTTTCTTGGAATGCATTTTATCCAAGGTGCATACAGTCCAGGGCCACATATATGTCAAGAGCTACTCAAGTTTCCAGATATCAGCTTCACAACAAAGTAGATCCAACAGTTCTTGGGTATAGTAAATTATGTGAGAGATTTCATACCAAATATTTCTACATACATTTTTCCACTTACAGACATGCTCAAGAAAAATGCTCCATCATGGGGAAAGAAGCAAGACGAAGCAGTCAGGGAAATAAAGGAGATTTCAAAAATGTCAAGTCCCTCTACATCCCTTCAGATGGTAAGAAAATATTGCAAACTGATGCCAACAATGAATATTGGAGTGCCGTTCTGTTTGAAGAAAAAGATGGCCAGAGAAAAATATGTGGATATGCCAGCGGAAGCTTCAAAGAGGCGGAGCAACATTATCACTCCACATTCAAGGAAATACTTGCAGTAAAAAATGGAATCAAGAAATTCAATTTTTTCCTGATTCACACATAATTTCTGATAGAAATAGATATGAAGGTATGAGCATGTGATTTTTACTCGTCGTATCGTCCTATAAAAATCCCAATAAATCAATGGATTTTATTAATTTTTGTTGATTTTTCGGTAATTAATTGTGAATCACTTGCATTGTTTGTATATCCATAATTCATTTTTTTAAAATTGTTAAAATTTCGCATTATCAAGGAATTATGAAGTTATTATTTATAATTAATTAAATAATAGACGAACGATAAGTATTTAACGTAATGTAGTCTTTAATAACTAGTTACTATGAAAAATAATTATTTTTATTCGATAAATCATAGATTTAATTAAGAATATATAATTGGTTATTTTATTCTTAATTAATATGTAAATAGATGAAAAATAAGGTTTAAAATTAATTGCTACATTTTTTGGATTAAATTAAAGTTTAATTTAATTTTAGAATAATTAAGTTAATTAGTTAAGAAAACAAAATCGGACCTGGGCCAAGAAATACCCAGGCCCAACCCCTATTTCTAGACACTCGAATAGCCCAGCCTAAATCCCTTACACCCGGTTCGCCCTAGCAACCCTCCGAAACGACCCCGTTCTATTTAACTAGAAAGATCTCAGCCGTTCGTGTTCCCAGATCCAACGGCTGAGAACTCACCCCCCTCTAATATATAACTGTCTAAACGACCCCCCATACCCTCATTTAACCAAAGCCCAACCCCCACCAAAACCCTAGCCGCCCTCATTCCCTTCATCTCTCTCAACCTGGATAAGCTAAACCCTAGCCGCCCCAGAACCCTACCGCCGTCCGACCACCAAACCCCTTCCAATCAACCCCAACTTCCCCAGACGACCACATTCATCCCCTCTATCACCTCCCGTTATCAACTCTCCTAAAAAACTAATAGATTTGCCTGGTTTTCAGATCTAAAAATCTGAAAACCCCAAAATTACTCCCCGGCCGATTCGAGGACAACCAATGGTTCAGACCTTCATGGATCGATTGCTTTTAACTAGAGCAATCGACTCATGAAGGTTTGATTCATTTTTTCAAACCCCATTAGATCCGGTAAGGTCCAATGACCCCCTTTCTCTTTCCCGGCCAAAGAACCCCTTTTACGGGTATCCCCCTTCCCTTTCTAACTGTTTTTGTGCTATTAGCATGAACATGTCATGATTTAATTATTTTTATTGTAGATCTGTGTATATCTTTTGTTTTCTTTCATCGCCTTCCCCCACCTGTGTATATTTCTTCCTCGTCGTTTTAATTTAAGCTTTAAATGTATTTCATGACAGTCATATCTCGATTTTTTGTTCTTGTCAATTAAGTAATTAGGTTTCCTTGTTTAATCATATTTCCTAATTTAGGTTCGTCATTGTCTGCATGTATGACTTTTCTTGTNTTGATTTACTAAAGGTTCTACTTGTTAGCTTTATTGGTTCATGCTTAGTTTTTCAGATTGCCTTCACTGTCGCTACTTCCCACCTTCAATTGATTGATTACTCTAATTCGCCTTCTGAGTTTAGTATAATCTGAGGGTTAACCATCCATCCAGATTAATCGATTAAATAACAATTTAATTAGATAATTATACCCGACTAATTAGGTATACATTTGAACTAAATAATAGTATAATTGACCTAAGTCTAAGAAGTTTA
>ML430263.1:0-95827 GCA_005239525.1 Nicotiana knightiana | reverse complement strand
GCATGAACTGAAAATACTTGAATAAAAATGAAGAAAACTGATAATCCTTGCTCCCTCAATGATCTCGTGTGTGTATTTTTCTCCCAAACTCGTCTCTCCCCTTCATGATGTGTTCTTGGGTCTATTTATATGGTTGGGATAAACCCTAACCGTGTAGGAGACTCCTATCCCCACTTGGAAACACTTGAAAACGTTTAAAACTCGGACTTTACCGAAATAGGCACCCTGGCGTTAGGGGTCTAACGCCTGGCTAACGCCAGGCACCCCCTGGCGTTATGGGTCTAACGCCTGGCTAACGCCAGGCACCCCCTGGCGTTATGGGTCTAACGCCTGGCTAACGCCAGGCACCCCCTGGCGTTATGGGTCTAACGCCTGGCTAACGCCAGGCACCCCCTGGCGTTATGGGTCTAACGCCTGGCTAACGCCAGGCACCCCCTGGCGTTATGGGTCTAACGCCTGGCTAACGCCAGGCACCCCCTGGCGTTATGGGTCTAACGCCTGGCTAACGCCAGGCACCCCCTGGCGTTATGGGTCTAACGCCTGGCTAACGCCAGGCACCCCCTGGCGTTATGGGTCTAACGCCTGGCTAACGCCAGGCACCCCCTGGCGTTATGGCTCTAACGCCAGGCTTGTCCCGGATCGCTCCTTTTCGACTCTTGCACGTATTTTCCGACGTTTATGCTCTCCTTTAGCTCGGCTTCCATTTCCAATTCACCTACACATTAAATAAACTCCATTAGGCACATACGACGTGTATTTTTATCATTAAAGCACATAAAATTCAAGGTATATAATGCTTAAAATCACGAATTCTAGCCACGCATCAATAGTCTGTATCACATAGAGAATAGTTATGAAAATGCTGATTTCTGACGAGCCGAGGTGGTGAGGATAGGCGGCGGCTGCTGGTTCGTGTGAGGTGTATGGTGGCAGAGGGGAGGAGTGGAACGTTGGCGGCATCGGGAGGTCTGATGAAGAATGAAGAAGAAGCGGCGATGGGTGCGGTAGTCTAGAGGGATTCCAGCGTGGGTGGGGCTGGTGGCAGCCTTGAAATGGATGGACGATTGTCTTTTGTGGTGGTTGCGGAGTCGGCGACAGCGGCTTGGTCGTTGTGGTACAGGGAAGAAGAAGCAGCGATGGGGCTGGGGAGTTGGCAGTGACGGTTCTTGGTGAAGGACTGGTGAAGAAGAGGGGTCGTTGGTTGAGGGCTAGTGGTTGCAGATTTGAGAGGAGACGGGGAAGACGGGCGACATGTGTTAGGTGTTCTTTTTTTGGGTGTAGATTTAGGGTGTGTTTTTGGTTGTGAAAGATTGTGTGTGTAAAATGTGTGCTTATATAGGAGGAAAGGTGCGTTGCCAAAAATGTGAGCTGGAATTGGAATTATCATGTACTGTGCAATTATGGTCAATCCCAAAAATAAAAGTGAGCATGTGAATACAAAATATGAGTGTTGTAGTGTGCCAAAGTGAATGAAACGTGATGGCCAAACTATACCAAAATTGTTACATAGAAAAAAATCTTTTTGGTTAGAAGAAAAAGAATAGAGATGTCAGTCTTCTGATTTTATTGGGAAGGAAGAGGATAAGAGAGCATCCTAGCTAAAGGAAAAAAAATAGAATGAAAATTAGCTCTTGTTTTTCCTTTTGATTTTCTTTTTCAAAAATAAAGAATAGACAAAAATAAAAATACTACCCCCTTTTATTCTGGATCGAAACTTCTTCTTTTGGTCGTCCCGAATCCATTGTCCTAAATGTAATCTGCGCAAAATCAATAAGCAAACGAACGAAATTTTTCTGCCCCAGTTTTCACTAAGAAAATTTTGTGAGTTATTGTAAGAAAATCTATACAACTTTATTATTGAAAGTGATGAAAAGCCGGGAATGGTGCATCCGGAGTGCATGTAGACTAGGGGTATATACCCTATGCCTAAAAAGTAAAATCAAATAGGGATTGGAGACCCTGCGTTGTAAAGGTTGACAGGTTATGCTGTCGTCGAGAAAAGATAACCAGGTTATGCTGGTGTCTGGGGAGGATCAAACGGGTTATGCCGTTGTCAAGAAAGAGATCAACAGGTTATGCTGGTGTCTGGGAAAAGGTCAACAGGTTATGCTGTTACCGGGAAAAAGGATCACTGGGTTATGCCAGTGTCTGGAAATGATCAACGGGCTATGCCGTTGTCAGGAAAAGAAGAGATCACCAGGTTATGATGGTGTCTGGAAAGGTCAACAGGTTATGCTGTTGCCTGGGGAAAAGAGATCACTGATTTATGCCAGTTTCCGGAGAAGAAAAGATCACTAGGTTATGCTGGTGTCTGGAAAGGTCAACAAGTTATGTCGTTGCCTGGGGAAAAGAGATCATTGGGTTATGCTAGTGTCAGGGAATGATCAACAGGTTATGCTGTTGTCAGGAAAGATCACCAGGTTATGCTAGTGTCTGCTAGGGAGTGGGAACCCTATGTTGGCATCAACTAAGGAATGTAATATCCTAGGTTGGAAAAACGGCTAGGGAGTAGAGACCCTATGTCTAAAAATAAAATCAACTAGGGAATTGAGACCCTATGTTGGAAAATGAGACTACTGAATTGTGTACCTACGCTAAAATGAATCAAGAAGGATTTTTCTTGTTTTCTCGATTTTTTTTTTGGGTATCTTAGGAGAAAGATTCATCAGGCTAAGACGTTTATCCTAGGGGAAAGATTCATCATACTAGGTTTTCTTTATCTTAGGAGAAAGATTCATCAGACTAAGACATTTATCCTAGGAGAAAGATTCATCAGACTAGGGTTTCTTTATCTTAGGAGAAAGATTCATAAGACTAAGATTTTTATCCTAGGAGAAAGTTCACCAGACTAGGTTTTCTATCTTAGGAGAAAGATTCATCAGACTAAGATTTTTTATTGGGAGAAAATCCATCAGACTAGGACTTTTTATCCTAGGAGGAAAAATGTGAAGAGCAATGGCAACAATTTATGCACAGTAGCAAGACAAATAACGACAAAGATTTGAGAAACTTCCCTTTGTCGGATCTTCTCTTATCTTTTTCCTTTTCTTTCTTTTCTTCTATTTTTTTTGTTTTTGAACCAACTTCCTTGCACTGATTTGTTCCTGTTTCAAACAAAGAAAATTTTGTCAGTTTTAAAAGTGGTGGTCGGTTTGTGGCCTTGAGTCCTGGGCAGCTTGGCTTTTGCTCAATCAGCTTGAGTCAGTTTCAAGAGATCTTTTGCTCTGCATCAACCCTGATTATTTCACACCCAGTGCCATTTGTATTTGTGGCTCAATCAACTTTATCCCAACTGAAGATCTTTTCTTAGGCGACCTTTTCCGATATCTTGAGTGGCTTCTTGCCTTTTGGGCAGTTTGACTGTCAGAGGAAATCACCAGTTATCTTTGTTTGCGCCAAGTAGGCTGACAAGAGTCTTTTTTGGAGGAAGCCTTTGCATGAATCCTCAATGCATGTTGACTGTAAGAACTGAGTGTGGTGGCCAAATTTACTTTGTGCAACTGAAAAGCTGGTAGCAGATTTTGAAATCTTTTGTTGCTTATTTGGACAAGGACTGACTTAGAGTGAAGGACACAATGATGCAAAGAAGCAAGTGTTAACAAGAAATGCCCGTGTCGGAAGGACAGAAGGAAGAGAGTTTTTTTCTTTTTTTTTTCTTTTGCGGTAACTAGCCTTAGTGATCCTGACACGCATTTTGGACGTAACGACCGATCTATCAAACTAATCCAATCTTTCCTTTTACCTTTCTTATGACCTTTGAGGTCGGGCTTGTTCGTGCCAATTCTTTGCATCAGCTTCACGACTCACTTTCGACCAGTGATGCCCCGAGGGGTTTTCACTAACTAGCCTCTCTCATTTATTTATCTCTACTTACCATCGCCTTACAGTGCCTGTGAGGGTTTTCACTAGTAAGGCTCTCATTTTTTCTTCTTTATTTTTTCTTTTCTTTTGCTTTCTTGGGTGAACAACTTGACAGTGTTCTATATCATGTGACAACCGTTGCTCATTGCATGCTTCTCTTGGCATTCTTGAAGGGATATTATGAGGTCTTTATTTGGAAGGGTTTTTGGACAGGGTTGGAAAGAAAGGTCGGCATGAAGGCTCAAAGTAGACTCAAAATGAAGGGTTGTAGGCTTACAACTCTTGGAATCGACTCTTTTAAAAGTGAAATAAACTCTTTGCCCCAGTTTCAGATACTGGGGATCTTTTTTTTAGTTTTTTTTTCCTGAATTCTTATTTGGTTGGACCGAACCGTGCAAGGCTGCCTACGTATCCTTTTTAAAGGAATCAGGTCTAACGTAGTTCAAACATCTGACCTAACTATTTTTCATCTTTCTTTCTTTTTTCTCATGTTTTTATTTCTCATTTTTCTTTCTTTCTCTGTTTTTTTTTCCAAAACAAATTACCCCAGCTTCTTTTTTTTAGGGCATAGATCTCAGACTGTTCTTTTCTTCTCTTTTTTTTTTCATTTGTACTTTCTAAGAGTTGCCCCAGTTTGTACTCTTGGGGCATGGATTTTTTTTTTCATTTTTTTTTCATTTTCTCTTTTTCTTTTTTTTTGGACTTTTGACTTTAAACTTGATTCCAAAAGAGGGTGGTCAAAGAAAAATGACACCGGCTCAAAAAGGGGTAAAGAAGGGTATAAAACATTTAGATAGTAGAAAAAGGGCCTCCCAACCTCGAGAAACGCCAAAACATATTATCTTTTTGTGATCATAGCATTGATGAACATGTCTATTTTCTTGGTGTGTCGTGGTCGAAAGACAGTTTTCATCCTTTAATGTCAAACTTTCAACCAAGCCTCAATTGATTAAACATTCTCAAACCCGATCATCACAATGATTTGAAGGTGAATTTTACACGACCTTAGTTCCAAAGTATTTCAAATCTTTATTCACCCTCAAAAGTGTCTCTTTCTCACTTATCTCATTCAACACTAAATCCATTTTTAAGATCTGGCCAAAATTTCCGCATGCATGTCATATCACTAAAACTAGCGGGAAAAGAACAAAGCATGGAATGACACAAAATGACAAATTGTATTTCATTGAGTAAAGGATGGAAGGGCTTAACAACAAGACAAACAACCTAAAATTCGAGTTACAACTCTAGAATAACCCGGATAATGAAAATAGCAATAAAACAGACAGACAAAACTCATACAAACAAAAAAGAGGGATAGAAGGGTTTGACTCAATAAAACAAATAAAATCTGGATCACAACCCTGAAATAACCCAGATAATAGAAAAAATATCAAAACAAGCTACCATTATTCCTTCCTAGTAAGGAGGGAATGACTTTCAATTGCTAAGCTTGACATTTAGCCACAAATTTTCTCATCACAATCAGCAGAGCTTTCTCCAATTTCAAAATCATTAACTTCAGTCAGCAAGTTCCCGAGAGGATTCTCATACTCTCTGTCACCATGCATCATCCCCACAAAGTGTGAATCATCATGTGTAGGTAAATGTTTCTGCGTGATATTCTAGGTGTCACTGTCTGTGATCACAATCAGATTTTCCTGGATCATCCTTTCTATTTCTCTTTTCAAATCCCGACAGCTTTTAACATCGTGCCCTGGGCATTGGAATGGTATTCACACCTTTTAGAAGGGTCAAAGCTTCTTGCACGTGGGTCCACATGATTTGGAGGAACATGTGCAATCATGTCATAATGCTTTAATTTCTCAAACAAGCTTGCATAAGACTCTCCTATTGGTGTAAAATTACCTTTCAACCTTTGTTCCCCTCTATACCCCTTGCTTGGATGCGGGTTATAAGGCACTTGAAAATTTGGTGGAGACTGGCGGAGACTTTGCGATGCTGGTGCTCGCCTTCTGGAGTGTCTTGGTGACTGGACAACATACTCAGGTGGAGCAAGAGAGTATTGGGGGTTTTGAGGCGGATAGTAGTGCTCAGGGGAATCATCGAAAAACAGACGAGGCTGGTCATACCTTTGAGATATTCTCCTAGGACCTCTTCTCGACCCTGATGTCATCATGATTTCTTCATCCTTCTTGTTCGTGTCACTAAAATTACTAGATTCAATTTGGACAGCCTGAGTTGCGGCTTTGAGAACTGTTTGACTTTTAATTTTTCCTGTCTTAAGACCATTCTCAACCATTTCCCCCATTTTGATTGCTTCCGAGAAGGACTTGCCAACTGCGGACATCATGTTTTGGAAATAATCTGGCTCTTGAGCCTGAAGGAAGAAAGTGATTAGCTCGTGGTCATCCATGGGTGGCCTAACTCTAGCCGCTTGCTCTCTCCATTTAATGGCATATTCCCTGAAACTCTCAGTAGGTTTATTCTTCAGGTTTGAAAGGGAATTACGGTCTGGGGCGATGTCGATGTTGTATTGGAACTGTTTGACAAAAGCCCGGGCCATGTCATCCCAAACATACTAGTGAGAGATGTCTTGATCAATAAACCATTAAGAGGCTACCCCCGTAATGCTTTCCCCAAAATAAGCCATCAGTAATTCTTCCTTTCCTCCTGCACCTCTTAGTTGATTGCAATACCTTTTCAGGTGGGCTATGGGGTCGCCGTGTCCATCATACTTTTCCAATTTAGGGATCTTGAAACCAAGTGGAAAACGAACATCGGGGAACATATATAGATCCCTAAAGGCAATACTCTTCTGACCAGCCAACCCTTGCATGTTTTTCAACTGTTGTTCTAAGCTTTTCACTCTTTGGGTCATTTCTTCCTGTGCCATCTTTTGGGCAAGCTTCTCAATATTTGCAGGAAGATCAAATAGGTACGAATGGTACTCATGAGAGTGATATTGTTCTTGATGGGTAGCAAATTATGATTAATGAGTTTTCCTCTGTACCATTGTTGGTTGTGGGACAGTGATGGCAGGCGTAATAGCAGCGGTTGTCTGATTGGTAGTCAATGGCACACTTTGGGAGCAAGCAACAGAAGTTCCAGCTGTAGTCCTGCAGTTGGGATAAGGAATGAACCCAGGTGGATAGGATTGATCAGGCAATGAGACCGGAATGGCAGTAGTTGAGATGGGTGTGAACTCTGAGAAACCATGAGAAGAAAAAGGGCGGTCCTTGGCCATTGGCCCATGCTTGACACATTTCAGCCATTTTCTGTTTCAGTATTCTATTTTCCTCAACCACAGTGGACTCTTGTTGAACCCTCTGACCTCTAGTCTCACGAGCAATCGTAACAACTTCGATGTCAGTTGTCATTGGCATTTTCTCTTGGACCTTGTGAATTGTGTTGCAGCTTAGACCACCTCAAACTTTCTTCACAATTCAAAACAAAAAAAAAACATGTTAGAGGGGACTCAATCAGTCCTTATTATCTTTATTTTTTTTTCACTTTCTTTTTCCCTCGCTCTTTTTGATTTTTTTTTGGTTATGATCGAATCCTACGGGGATTGCCTACGTATCATGACGCTGCATGAATTAGATCTTGCATATAACGTAAATAAACTGACTCATTTTTTTTTTGGATTTCAAATTTTTTCTTAATTTCTGAAATAAAGACTTATAAAGAAGAAAGAAAATATTTTTGATTTTGATTCCCTTTTTTTTTTTTGGGAATTTACAAAAGAAAAACTTCTAAAGAAGAAAGAAAATATTTTTGGATTTTTTGGACCTTTATGTTAAAATTATGAAAGACTTCTAAAGAAAATATTTTTTGAATCTTGAATTTTCTTTTCAATTTCCAAAAGAAAAACTTCTAAAGATGAATGAAAATATTTTTGAATTTTTAGAAGAAATTAAAAGAAAATATTTTTGTATTTTTTTAAAAATTGGGGCCTAAAATAAAGACTTCTATAGAAGGAAGTAAAGGAAATATTTTTGGAATTTGTTTTTTGAAAATTTTGGAAAACAAAAAAAAAAGTAGAAAATATTTTTTTGGGATTTTGATTTGATTTGTCTTCTTTTTTCGAATGAAAGACTCTTACAAAGGAAATATTTTTGGGTTCTAAAACTCCTTTTTTTCTAAAAATCTTTTATTTGTTTGAAATTTCCTAAGAAAAGACTCCTAAAGAAGGAATTAAAGGAAAATATTTTTGGATTTTTAATAAAAATTGGGGAATCAAAAAAAGACTTTTCTAAAGAAGAAAGGAAAGGAAAATATTTTTGGAAATTTTTTTTTTAAAAATTGAGGGGCGGAACCGATGAGGTTTGCCTACGTATCTCACATCCGATGAGAATCAGACCCGCGTAGTTCTGCCAGTTTTGACGGAACCGGGAAAATATTACTTTCGAAAACATTCACTTATTTTCTTTCTCTTTTTTTTTTGGGGAGAGTTTCAGCATTTTTCAAATACCTACCTCTCACTCTTGATTTTTATTTTATTTTCCTTTTTTTTTTGATTTTCTTTCCCATTCTAGAACCAATCAACATGTAAGCCAAAATAAACAGATACGCAAGTAGCACGTAAGATGCATCAGGATGGTCTTTTAAATTGGGTACACCTGTCCTAGACGGACCCAACCCCTGTGTTGAGTCCCCGAAGTCAAATACACATGATGCAAACAAATGTTCCTACTAGGGATCCGACATGAGGCTATGTTATTCTAAGTTTAAATCTTGGGGTTTATTGTTCTGGACCTGGCTTACTCGAGCGGACAGTTCGAGCCGGGGGGGGGGGGCAGCGTACCGAGAATATAGAAGCTTCACCGGCTTTGCAACTTGTTCGAATATCGTTCTAAAATTTGGATATGACTCTAACAGAAAAGAAGTCACACGAAGTGCACACTTCCCAGATGATTTAGAAGACTCATAGAGAAATAGGGTTTCAGAACCGTTTATATACAGTCCAAATAATATCAAAGCGGTAAAAAACGGCATTTAGCACATTAGGTTAAAACATGTAAAATCAGATAATAAAGTCAAATATAAAAATTATTCTAAGCTCGAATTCTTTGAACCCTGAACCAGAGATTTTGGGTTCAGTCCCCAGCTGAGTCGCCAGAGCTGTCACACCTCCTTTTTTCACCCAAAAGGGGGATAAGGGAGTTTTTCCAATTTAAATGACATTATTCGGATTTGGGATTTATTTTAGTTTTCAGAGTCGCCACCCAGATTTTTGATGATGCTCCGGGACACCATTTATTGAAATCCCAAACCGAGAAAATTTAGACTCTGTTTTAAGTTGTCTGCGACCAGAAATTCGAGTAAGGAATTCTGTTAACCCGGGAGAAGGTGTTAGGTATTCCCGAGTTCCGTGGTTCTAGCACGATCGCTTAACTATTAATATTTTGGCCTAATTATCTAATTATTTACATATTTTAAACATTTTTTGCAATTATCCTTTTAATTTTTAACCGCTTTTCAATGTTTATAGATTTATCTTGAAAAGAAATAAGTCACGATGACATGCACTTGTTGTTTTTGGACACATCGTAACCGCGCCACATGAAATGCGCCCGCGATTACAACATGTGATTTTATTATTATTCAAAGTTATGGTCTGGTCACATGAAATGCACACCCAAATTGGGATTTACGTATCGTGACCATGCTACGGGAACCGTACCCATAGTCACGATGATTTATTATTAATCTCTTCTAAAACAAACTAAAAAGGTTCATAAGTTGATTTCTACATTTGAGACTAATTGGAAAATCTAAAGCTATGGAAGATTCAAGGTTGTTACGTGAGTAGGCTCTGGATTGGTTTAAAAGTGTTTCCTTCCTTTTCAATTATTTAATTCTAAAATGACTTAACATTAAAGGGAATGGGAGATTTAAACTTGGTTTGTTGTTAGCACCAGACCCCTATTATTTCAATTGATATACATATGTTCACGGAAAATGTATTACAATGCTTCATAAACATTGCCGAAGAATCAATCAAATTTCAAAATTGTGACAGATTCATTGCAATAAAAATAAGAAATCATAATTCAACATGCTTTGGATTTCCATTCAAACTCAATCATGTTCTAACAAAAAATCACATATAAAATAAAGATTTAGAGCTTAGGAGAAAGGAAATGAACCTCTAAGTAGAACACCGACCGTTTTAAAACTTGATAATGCACAGGACCACGGACATGGACAGGCGAAAGACTGACCGAATCTCGACGACCTCAAGCGGAAACTCAGGCTCTAACCTCGAGCAGCAGTCACACTACTCGAACTTGAACACCTCAAGCAATCAGAAAATAACAACCAAATGTGTTGATATTTGAAGACAACCTTTGTATCTTTTTTTTTTTCACTTCAGTTTTTGTTGTTTTTCTTATGAGATTTTGAAGCTCAGATATAGAATATTAGGAATTCCAGTTGCTGCTCTCCCTTAGGCGTGTGAAAATGTGTGTGTGAGTGATAGGGAGGTAAAGGTGAGTGACAGTCTGTATCACATAGAGAATAGTTATGAAAATGCTGATTTCCGGCGAGCCGAGGTGGTGAGGGTAGGCGGCGGCTGTTGGTTCGTGTGTGGTGTATGGTGGCAGAGGGGAGGAGTGGAGCGTTAGCGGCAGCGGGAGGTCTGATGAAGAATAAGCGGCGATGGGTGCGGCAGTCTAGAGGGATTCTAGCGTGGGTGGGGCTGGTGGCAGCCTTGAAATGGATGGACAATTGTCTTTTGTGGTGGTTGCGGAGTCGGCGGCGGCGGTGGCGGTGGCGGTGGCGGCTTGGTCGTTGTGGTACGGGGAAGAATAAGAAGCAGTGATGGGGTTGGGGATTTGGTAGCGACGATTCTTGGTGAAGGACTGGTGAAGAAGAGGGGTCGTTGGTTGAGGGCTGGTGGTTGCAGATTTGAGAGGAGACGGGGAAGACGGGCGGCAAGTGTTAGGTGTTTTTTTTTGGGTGTAGATTTAGGGTGTGTTTTTGGTTGTGAAAGATTGTGTGTGTAAACTGTGTGCTTATATAGGAGGAAAGGCGCGTTGCCAAAAATGTGAGATGGAATTGGAATTATCATGTACTGTATGATCAATCCCAAAAATAAAAGTGAGCATGTGAATACAAAATATGAGTGCTGTAGTGTGCCAAAGTGAATGAAACGTGATGGCCAAACTATACCAAAATTTGTTACATAGAAAATAATCTTTTTGGTTAGAAGAAAGAGAATAGAGATGTCAGTCTTCTGATTTTATTGGGAAGGAAGAGGATAAGAGAGCATCCTAGCTAAAGGACAAAAAATAGAATGAAAATTCGCTCTTGTTTTTCCTTTTGATTTTCTTTTTTAAAAATAAATAATAGACAAAAATAAAAATACTACCCCCATACTAAATTAAAATAGCAAGATAATCATACTAATCACTCAAAATTTATTTATTAAGACCTCTATCTCTGAAAACTAAACTAAACTAGATTAAAAATATATTTTTTTTGGAAACTTTTCTTTCTTCATAAATGAGAATAAAACTTATATTAAAATGTGACTCTTTTTATCATTTTCAATTCTTTTTTAAAGTAAAACCTATAAAAATGTGAAACAAAAGCTAAATTAGAAAGATTAAACCTAAATAATATTTACATACTAAGAAGTGGTGAAAAATCTAAATACGGTAAAAAATTAGGTGTTCACAGTAAGTCTATGGGTAGAATATATCTTCAAGAATTTCGTATTTCCGGGCACGTGGGCCCGAGGGCATTTTGGTCATTTATCTAAGCAGGGTTGGAAAATTATATAATTTGGAATTGTTGCAAATATTAGAGTATATTTTCATTGGTTGTCGTTGTTTGGATAGTTTTGGGGCGTTGTGGGTCCGTTTGGAGTCATCGGAAGGGCTTGGAGGCCGGTTATGGAATCTCGGAGCAAGGTAAGTCTCCTTTCTAACTTGAGGGGGAATCGTCCCCCTAGGTGAATTAATTCAGTACATGCTATTATCTTTGGGGGCTACGTATGCACGAGGTGACGGGAGTCCGTGCGTAGCTACTATTATGCCTTGTCCGGATAGTCTAGGACCCACTAACATGCCTTGTGTGTTGTACTTTGTGATCCTGCATGTAATATTAAACTGCTAATATAATCGAAATCGTAATTGAATATCTAAAAGAAGACTAGAGTTCATTTTCCTAATGATCTAGAAAGAGAAATGATTCCTCTGTGGATAATTGTATACCTGGTAGGCTTATGTTATGGAATATCATTAAACTAGACAAGTGAGTTTCAAAAAAAAGATTTTTAAAAGATATATTACATGTTCCTTTAAGAAGAATTTTACCATTTTCCTGAGAAAAACTGCTTCTTGATAAAAATACGGATTTATTATGTGGATATGTGTACATATGAGCACCTGAGTCGCATGTATGATTCGCGAGCAGGCTAGCCTTATTATTTGTATGTATAACCGCGTCACATGATTGATTCGCGAGCCGGGCAGATAGATGCATCTATGGTTCGAGCCATTCGACCCTTCGACAGTGCACCGTTTATTATTGTTGGTCTGCACCGTTCGACCCTCGGCATTGCTTGCGCATGATATTTACTGCGTAGTTGCTATGACTTTGCCTGATTACTGGCCTGAAATATTAAGTTATCAATTGAAATGACAGAGATTTAAAGTTATTAAAAAAGATTTTGGAAGAAGTTGTTACTTCCCGTCGATTTATTGTTGTTTGATTAAATCACCCATGTTGATTAATTGTTATTAATATGACGAATATGTAAAGTGTTAAACGTGAACGAAGTTGAAAATACTTATTCCTGATTTTAATAAATTGCCTATGATAATCATGCTTAGTGTCATACTTAAATATTCTAAATTGACCTTTAGCAAGTGTCTAATTTGACCTCTCGTCACTGCCTCTCTGAGGTTAGGCGGGCGACTTACTGAGTACACATTGTTTTTGTACTCATGCTACACTTGCTGTGCATTTTATTCCACAGGTACTTTCATAGCAATGTAGAGGATTCAGAGACTTAGGCGAGCTGCATCATCTGGAGGTGATTCGCAGCTGACAGAGTCTCCCTCGTACTGTATTGATTTTCATTTTTAAATTTCCTTGTCCAATTTATATTTCGGACAGGCTTTGTAATGATTGTATAAATTCTTAGAAATTGCTCATGTACTTGTGACACCAGGTTCTGGGATGTTTTGGGATATATTTGCTTAAGTGTAATCTTTAAGCCATTGTTTTTCTTAACTGATTTTTATTTGGTTAATATGTAATAAAGTGAAAGAAAATATTTTTCATAAATGTTAAACAGGAATTTATTTCGTCTAATTAATAATTTGGCTTGCCTGACAATGATGTCCGGCGCCATCACGACCTTAAGGATTTTGGGTCGTGACATTGATGGTATGTTGATGTATTTTGGAGTTGAGTTACATTTCTGACGAATATTGACAAGCAAGTTTCATAAGGGGAATATTCAACAATTTAAGCCGATTAAATACTTGACCAGATGAAGAAATGATAAGACTGAAACATTTATTATACAGCAAAGAGACTAAACTACCCATATCGTTTGCTAAATGGTTTGCAGATACCCTCCGTCCATCTGTCTGTTCGAAAAAGCACACGACATTAATTTTATTAATAAAATTGCCCCCACCGCTAACAACAGAATTTGTGGGCCTTTAATTTAGTGACGTGGTGATTTCTTATTGGGCCACGTGGCAATATCAGGTTCAAACAAAAAAGTATTGTTTACATTCCTATACACTATTTGAATCTCCTTCCAGTGGAAGGTTTTCTGCGTTCAGTCAATCTACGCAGAGTGAATCGGTCCCTAAGGAACCCCCGAAAGGGCTGCCGTTCGATGGGTACACGAAAGTGACGATGTTGCACCCTCCCTACTCAAGTTTTAATTTAATTATATATTATATACAATTTACCTATCATGTGCATTTTTTTAGGAATTTAATGATAATAAATTAAATCCTATAATCACTCTAACGTACATATCCCACTCTCCCCACGTTTCTCTCTCCATACCCCCCACGTTTCTTCAATATCTCCCTCCATTAACAACCGTTTTCACTCTTCTTCGAAAATCCTTCTCGATTTTTACAGACTCAGCTCTAAATCCTACCAAAATTGTAGTTGCTTAAATTTTTATTTAACTTTTAATGAAGTAGAAAGCACTTTCAAAGATTAGCCCTAAAAAAGCTAAAGTGGATGATAGAGTTTCCACCATTGACAACCATTAAGAAGACTTGAAGCTTTGAAAATTGAATTTGAGTTTTCAAAAATCATTATTTGTTTGGATTGGGTGTTGTTGCAAACAATTGAGAATATTGTTTGGAGTTTATATCTCAATTTTGAGAGTATTTTGGTGAAGATTAGACTTGATTTTGGCTGAATTTCAGATTGAAACTCGAAGAAGAAGAAGAAGAAGAAGAAGAAGAAGAAGAAGAAGAAGAAGAAGACATGACATACAGTATACTTACAAAATTGTAGTAAAGTTATAGTAAAATTGTAGGTAAATTATATTCTATTGTATTTATATATATTTTTTTATTTGATTATTGTATGAAAGTTGAAAATAGTTGTATCATGTATAAATCGTTGTATAAAAATTATATTTAAGTTATCAATACTATTTTTTTTAACATAAAGTTGTTGATATGTATCAAAATTGTATTAAGAGAGTAAGTTTGATTGGAATTTTAGAGAGGAAGACACACACACACTGCACACAAAATATATACAAATCAGATACAAAATATACAAAAGATATATTGTAAAAAGTTTGTCTAATAATTGTTTTAAGTTGTATGATATTATAGTTGTATTTAACTGGGTAGAAATAATGTATGAAATTGTAGATAAATTATAGATTTATTGTAATTATGCATAAAATATATAAAAATCAGAAACAAAATATACAAAAGACATATTGTATAAAATATGTGTAATAGTTATATTTAAGTTGTATGATATTGTAGTTGTATTTAACTGAGTAGAAAATAATGTATGAAAGTTGTAGATAAGTTGTAAATAAGTTGTATAATATATAATTAGTTGTATGAAATTTATTTTTACTATGTATGTTGTTGTAAATATTCAAATTTGTATTAAAATTTGTACGTAATTTATTTTTAATTTGTATGTTAATGTTCCATATATTGTTCTTAGAGATATAAATTTCATGTGTTTAGTTTGAATGTAAATATGCAATGAAGTATAAATTCTGTAGAAGTTCTCTTTTAGATTGGGCTGATGAATAATTGTTGTTTCCTTTGGAAACATAACTGTTGAAATCCTGTTGAGTAGGCATTGCCCGATATGGTATGGCTACATCGGCAGATTGATGCTTTTGGAGAGAATAGCATATATTAACTCCATTGTCTATCCTATAACATCTTTACCTTTGCTTGCCTACTGTACCCTTCCTGCCATCTGCCTTCTGACAGGAAGATTTATCATTCCTGAGGTAAGTCAAAAGTTCCATTCAGATTGCTTTATGCCGTTAAGTTTAAATCGTATAAGAAATAGTACTTGCCCAATTATAAAGGGCTGAGCTACTAACTTTGCACTTTAATAGCTATTGAGTTGATTCCCTGTTGTGGTGGGGAGGAACAGGTGTAAAGAATCAAAAAGTTAAAAACAGGGAAATGAAAGTAGATAATACAAATTTTCCCCTCTTCCTTGAGTCCTCCTCTTAGCTTGCAAAATTTTTTCAATGTGGCAGATATTCTGTCTTCTTTCTCAGAACTATTTGGATTGTTTTACAAGCGATTAAGGTGGCAGAAAAAATAAGGAAAGATGAAGGAGAAGAAAAAAGGAAAATGGTATATCTGATCCCCTTATTGAAGGTATTAATAATAGATTGTGTATAATTTGTAACAAGTACTTGTTTAGGGCGGGTAATATACAATATTGGGACAATTTTGGTAAATAAGTTTCATATATTGTATAGGAAGGAAAAAATCCCAACAAAAAATAGGTCTTATTTTCTTACCGGGGTCATAAAATTACATAAACCCATCGGAAAAAACCCCATTTTTTATATTCATTGATATACATATTTATGCTTTATATTCATCCCTAATATTTGATTCATCAGCTGCAAAATGTAGCCAACTGTTTGTTACTCCTCTGGTGCTCATCATCTTGTCGATGATGGTTTTTCTTTCCCTCAAACCACTAGGTGAATGAAAGGAAGTCAACAAAGAGCCAAACAACGTCTTCACTGAAACAGGAGATTTAAAATTCAGATCCGATTGAGGAGACTCAATAGAATCAGATGAACTGTTGCTGAAATCATAACAAGAGGGGGAATCCTTATCCTTCATCTGACTTATGTATTTATACATTGCATCATAATAGTCCCCTTCCTCTTATTCTTGAAGAGAAGAATCTCCCTCTCGGACAATTGGTGTAACGACCCAAACGGTCATTTTGATTTGCACTTTGTTCGGTAGTTTACGGGTATGAGTAGCTCCGTATGATGTATTATGGCTAAATCGTTGATTTTTGATTTTCAGGTTATTCAGAATCAGTTTTGAAGAATGAATTTTATTGTTGAAGCTTTAAGTTGAAAGAGTTGACTAAGTTTGACATTTTATGAAGTTGACTCTGGAATGGAGTTATGATGGTTACATTAGGTTCGGACGATGATTTTGGACTCGGGCGTGTGCTCGGATTTGCATTTGGATGTTTCTATAAGGTTTCAGCTCAAATTGGTGAAAATTGAAAATTAGAAGGTTTAGAAAGTTGATAAGTTTGACCGGAAATTGACTTTGAGGATATCAAATTCGGATTGTGGTTCCAAGAATTGGAGTAACTTCGTTATGTCATTTGGGACTTGTGTGAAAAATTTGGATTCATTCCGGGTTGATTTGATATGTTTCGGCGCGAGTTTTTGGAAGTCGAAAGTTCAAAAGTTCATTAGGTTTGATTTGAGGTGCGTTTCATCGTTTCAATGTTGTTATGCGTGATTTGAGGCCTCGAGCAAATCTGTGTTATGTATAGGACTTGTTGGTATGTTTGTACGGGGTCCCGAGAGGCTCGAGTGAGTTTCAGATAGGTTTGGGTTGTGTTGCGCCTCGTTTTTCTTATGTTTTGACGTCGTTTCTTCAAGCATAAATGGTATCACATTTAACAAATGAGCTTCAATTTCTGTTTTGATTGAAACATTAGATTCGTATCGTAATTACAGATCCGTAGCAAAAAGAATCATCGAATTTGGACGTCGTATGGGGATTTTATGGTCATTTACTAAGAATTAGGTTGCGAGATTTTTAAGGTCAATTACAGAATTGCCACTGGCTTCGTATTTAAAAATCTGTACTATTTTCAAATATTGAATCCAACATATCTCGTTCATTATAAGATAATGGAGTGATTCAAAAGCGTAAATTGACTGAAATTTCACAAGGAATCCATTGGAGGCATCAAAAGCAAGTTTCAGGATCATTTGGCACACAAAACGAGGCAGAACAATTGGGCAAAAGTACTTAATATCGAAAGTTTGTTCATTTGGTCGTATTTTGAGTTGGAGAGCTCCGATTTGAATAATATTCGGAGGCGATTTTCATCATATGGATTGAGGTAAGTGTTCTATACTCAATTTTTGTTATATTTCATGAATCCATCTTTGTTTTTGGCATTTGATTGATGATTTCAAAGTGAAATTTGGGGGTTTTGTCTAAAATTTCATAAAGTGAATTTTTTGAGTTTTGAACGTCGATTTGGAGTAGGATTTGAGTGAAACTAGTATGGCTGGACTCGTAATTGAATGGGTTATCAGATTTTGTGAGTTTTGTTGGGCTGGCGCGAGCCCGGGTTTGATTTTTGGCCGGTTTAAGGTTTTGATTAAGGATTCGATCTTTATCATTTGGAATTATTTCCTTCGGCTTTATTTGATGTATTTGAGTTGCTTTTGGCTAGTTTTGAGCCGTTCAGAGGTTGCTACGCGCGTGATGGCATCTTTGGAGCATCGCTTGGCTTGCTCGACATTGGTATTGGCTCGTTCGAGGTAAGTAACTCTTCTAAGCTTAGTGCTGAGGGTATGAAACCCCATAATACATGATATATGATTGATATTGAGGTGACGCACATGTTAGGTGATGGGCGTATGGGCGTGCACCATGAGAATCGGGACTCTGTTGCTTCTATAGCACTGTATAGCGGTCCTACTTTGTTGATATCCGTGTTTTCACCATGTGATAAAGTAGTTAAGCTGTAAATCATGCTAGATATCATGTATAGGCATTATGCCGATTTTTCTTGGACCCATAGTGGTCGTTTCTTACTGTCATCTCACCAATTTCATTGATATTTTGTGGTCAGTCATATCCATGCATTCATGCAATATCTCAGTCTCAGTTTTTATTTATTGAGACATCATATCATTATTGTTGGGACAGTTTCATGACATTGTGAGCCTGTGAGTGAGACAAGAGAGATTGATGACAGAGTGAGGCCGAGGGCCTGAGTGAGAGTGATATTTTGGGATCGGGCTGCACGCCGCAACATGTTATATTGATTATATTTTATGGGATCGGGCTGCACGCTGCAATGATATATTTATTACATTTTATGGGATCGGGCTGCACGCCAAAGCGATATAGAGCTTGGGATTAAAGAGCCCCTCAGGAGTCTACATACCCCCAGTGAGCGCAGTCGACTATATATATGTGGATCGGCTGCACGCCGCAGCGAGTGTTGTACAATGCTAAGTGAATGAGTGTGCTGAGCATTGAGCATAGTGAGAGAGAATGGGAGACACTGAGATTGAGTACTCTGAGAGTGTGAGTACGCGAGCTCATCATCGAGATGCATTGCATTTGTCATGCGTACTTGAGATACATGCATATAGGTGCATTTCCTTCTACTACCCAATTTTGGGGACATTTATGATTTTACCTATATCTTGACATGTAGGCATAGAGAAGTACTTTCCTCATGCTATCTAAAAAATGAAATATCTTACTATTTATTGAAAGGATTTTTGGGAAAAATCTCAGTTTTCAAACTTACTCGTATTTTGGCATTTTCGGTAAAAGATTTGGATTTTCATTGAGATACTTGGAAAGAATGCCTATTTTTCAGGAACTGTGAAGGAAATGCGCATTTTATTTATGAGATACCTTATTTATTACTTGTACTACACTGTTATGAACTGTTGTGGAATATTGGTGTTGGACCTGAACTTTGTGTTAGATCGTCACTACTTTCAACCTAAGGTTAGGTTTGTTACTTATTGAGCACATGGGGTTGGTTTTACTCATACTAGACTTCTGCACCTTGCGAGCATACGTTGGATGCTGATGTTGCTATTTATCGACGGGAGCTGGAATTGAAGATGTACCTGCGTTCTGCTTGTAGTTGCCTCTTGTTCATGGTAGCCTTAGATTTATAAAAACCTGTTTATATACATTTCGAACAGATGATGTATTTGTTTCATACCAGCTTTATAAATTCTGATCTTAGAAGCTCATGATTTGTACTACCAGTCCTTGGGAATATATAGGATTTAAATATTTTCTCTTACTTAATTGTCTTATTAAATTTTATTGGAATTTAATAGTTATTAATTGGCTTACCTAGCGGGTTGGGTTAGGTGCCATCACGACTAGTTGCATTTTGGGTCGTGACAATAGGATCCAAGCTCTAGGTTCATAGGTTCTACAAGTCATTAGCAAGTGTCTAGTAGAGTTCTGCAGATCGGTATGATGACGTCCATATATATCTTCGAGAGGCTACAAGACATTTAGGATATACTTCCCGTATTTCTTTCCTTATCGTATGATATTGATTTAGCTTGAAGCGTAACCCTTTGAATTCCTTCCACGCATTTGTATGTGCACATGAGCGCTTGGTATCATCTGTGCAACGACGGCTTGTGATTCCATGGTTGAGGTGCGAGATGTGATTTTGGCATACTGATGATGGGCCAGTCTAGAGGACTTGAGACCGGGTTTTGACGGTAGCTTGAGCACATAGATTTCGGTTGTGTGAGCACGTGCTTTTGGGAATTATATGTCTGGTGGTGTCCCTATTAGTGGAATTTATGATTGGATGACTGTGTGGTGAGTATGATGTGACTGCAAGATGTGTTCAGATTGTTCGAATGTGACGAGAAGAGTTTACTTGGGATGTAGCAAGGACTATTGGGTGTTTGATTTCTTTCTTGATTTGGCGTATGGTCTCGAGTTATGGGTGTGTTGAGGTATGTCTCATGTTGTTTAGTTGTCGAGTGAGGTAGATTCTCATGTCTTGTTGATGATTTCAGAATCAAGAAGATTATGTGATTGCATAGTAGTCGTGATGGTGGAAGGCTATAGAGAGATGTCAGTTTGAGGCAGAGCAGGTGGGTTATCTCCTGCGAGGTATACTGAGGTTGTGTGGTCCCTATGTTGTTTTGTAGAGAGTCCTCTTTTACTAGTGAATTATATGTGTTGCAATTTGAGTTTGGATCGCTTATGAGAGTTGGGTTGACTGTTAGTAGGGTGAATGCGAGATTTGCAGATGATTTGAGGTATTATATGGTTTGTGTTACATGAGCTTATGAAGGATTTAGTTGAATATAATTGTGGTATTATGTCAATATAGGGTGTGGTTATTGTAAGTTATCAGATGTTTTATTTCTTGGCTTTGAGCTAAGTGGGGGAGTCTTTTATCGATGAGTTGATTGCACGTTTATGTGCTGTATTAGTGTCGATTTGAGGTATACTGGTGAATCAATTATGATTGCAGGGGTTGAGAGTGAGGACGACTCGAGTAAGGTAATTTCTGGATACAGGTTGTATTACACTATATGAGTATATGGGAGTCATCGAATGATCGAGTGGTTAGTCGTGAAGGATACAGTGTGCATGGAGTAGGAATTGCTCGGTTGCTTGAGAGTGTGGGTTACTCCCGTGGGTGTTGGTGTGCTAATGGGGAACATGTCGTTCGATCCGTTTGGTCAGTTTAATTGAGATTTGAGAAGAGTGGATGACTCTCGAGAATGGTTCTAACGGATTCAATATTTAAATGCAGCGATTAGGAATTTTCAAGATTTATATATGGCTAGTAACTGAGAGTTACATTGGATGGTGTCAAGACTTATGGCATTTTTATGTTGTGGATTATGCATTTCAATATCAAGAAGGTTAAATAAGCAATTTTAGGTTCACATAAGGTCTCTTTAGAGTGGGTGTCTCAGTTGTGGTGCTTTGGAGTGCTTAAGAAGGAAGTCAGCGGCTTATGGGCCTTAGGGCGTTGTGGTATTATGTCACGCCCCCGAACCTGGGGGTGAGACTGGCACTCGGTGCCTCATCTATCTTTGTTTACCAACTTGCGACTAAGGAACTCTGAACATGTGATGTTATACTTTGTCCATGGGCCACATTGCAAGAAAACTGCGAATGCTGACTAAATATCAATATAAAGCTAGACCGACAAGGCTGCCATAACTACTATAGCTGGCAAACCAACAAAATATACATAAAAGGCCTACCAGTCCAACATACTGCACTAACTGACAGGATATGTCTACAAGCCTCTACTGGTGGATATACTGTGATCGGAATAGCTCCCCGACCTACTCATAACATATATACATATATATACAAGATGTACATAAAGATCTAGACCCGACAACTTCGAAAAGCATGGAGCTTACCGATCAAGCTAAACTCGGGCAACACTTAATGAGGAGGTCTACCCGTCTGTCTGTCTGAACCTGCACGCATGAAATGCAGCGCCCCCAAAAAAGGGACGTCAGTACGATATAATGTACCGAGTATGTAAGGCAATATACTGAAAGCTGAAACTGAACTGATAATATAATAACTGAAAGTAACTGGAAGTCAAAGATAATCTGAAGATATGCTTACCTGCTAATACTGACTCAACTATCTCAATAGAGTAAGTAAAATAGTTGTCCGGCCCTATAAGGCTCGGTATATATATATATATATAACTACTCTGCCATAGTAGGCTCGCTCATAGGTGCTTGGCTATACTAGGCTATGTATCTCGACCAACTGGGCTCGCTCATAGGCGCTCGGCCACAGTAGGCTCGGTATATAACTTACCATCTGATCAGAGGTTGCCCAATAAGGGCCTGCTCATCGATTATAGCTTGATGGTAATGAAAATACTGTAATACTATATCTATATATATAGACTCTCTGCTCTCTTGACTCTAAAAGGAAATACTCAATTGAATATGAACTCCCGTTAATGAGAATATTGTAACTTACAAGACTAGGAAAATATACGTAAATTCCGGAATATGAATTTTTTCTTTATACCTCGTTATCGAACTTGTGTAATTATGAGATCATGTAAAATAGAGGAAGAGCTTAGCCTTAACATATCTGACCGATTCTCTTTACAATCCCTGTAACATATTTCAGTTGCAATAAAACACGTAACGACAAGATCAACGTAGGAAAATATCCATATGATATTTTTGAGAAAGATTGCACCGTACTCCTTTAGAATCGCAAAATCCCGTTGCATCTTCACTTGCATTCTTGGACGTATAATTTTGCTTCTGGTTTATGTATGGAATTCAACAGTACGCTTGATCTAATGTGTCTTAGCCATGGAAGAATATATAATTCCTTCAACTTTTGATAGAGAATACAAGTGACTAAAGGTTTTCAAATTGGCAAAGTAGGGAAATGGTCACATTAATATCGTTGTGGACTTGGTTTTGATTGCAAGAATTCTTTAACTTTTATTTGGGAGATTCAATGTTGCTGGAGTCTTTTCTTTTATGCATAAATTAATGCACCCAACTTCTATCAATGAAAATTGTATTTATTTACAATATTTGGTCCAACAAATCCATGTTTGATCCATTTTGTGCCAGCTCCTCTTTTAGTCTTGATTAGTTGGCAATTTGTTGCCGCACTTTTTTACACCCACATGTATAATTGTCCCCTCATAAGTATCCAACAAATTTCACTTAAATATTTATCCACAAATCCAATAATTAACTAATTACCCACTTAATTAAGAATTATCTCAAATTACATAAAAAGCTACTCACTTTTAATACACTTTATACACCTTACTATCATGGCCATGTGGTACCTTGTATGGTACTAGTCCATGAATATCGAGTATTAATGCTCAGCCCGAATTTTATCCCAACATGCCAAACTTAGATGAAAATTTATTTTCTTTGACTTGCTTCCCCTCTCACCTTCACAAATTTACTCATTACTTGTTTGAAATAGAATAATCCTTATAGTCTCCAAATAATATTTTCCTTGGAATGATGTCAACTACCTTACGACAAATTCAACGTACAATACTACAAGGTGCAACATCGTCGTAATTTAATACTGCGAAACGTAACATCATCGTAATGTATTACTGCAAG
Source organism: Nicotiana knightiana (assembly GCA_005239525.1). Taxonomy (NCBI): domain Eukaryota; kingdom Viridiplantae; phylum Streptophyta; class Magnoliopsida; order Solanales; family Solanaceae; genus Nicotiana; species Nicotiana knightiana. The sequence goes on along the minus strand of ML430263.1, from coordinate 72,627 downwards.
GCGTTACATCATCGTAATATAATACTGCGGGACGTAACATCGACGTAATATTATGGGGTGTAACATATTATACTAGGGTCTCTTGTGTGGTGAATATTGGTTAAGGATTGTGGTGTTTTAGCAAGGAGAAGCATCAATTTTAAGGCAATTTGGAAAGGACTTGGAGAAATAGGATAGCTTGGTAGTAGGTTGGATCAGCACAATAATTAATATAATTGGTTCTTTGGGTACTTATGACGTGGCTAGTCGCTACAAGTGCTACGTGACAATGTTCTTCGATTTTGGTGACCTGCGTGGATGGGTTGAGTTAGAGAGATTCGGCTATGATAGCTTAGTTATGTGCAAATGGGCTTCGAAGAGTTCTCAATAGTTTTTACCACGGTTCGAGGAGTATATTTCCTACTGGCGGGAAGAGCATGTAGTGTATAGTGAATTTCTCCTGGATGAAATCAAATGGAAAGTCCTTGGCTAATTGAGTATGTAGTTGCTTGTGACTCGGAGTGGACTATGAACTTCTTGTATTTTTCATATGATGTCATGGTATATGCGGTGTGTTGTGTGGGATTGAGATTTATGTGAGCAAGATCACAGTTCAGTTTCGAAGGGAAAGTCATAAAATTCGTAGCCAGCATGGAAAGTTTCAGATGACTAGGTAAATGATATTACTATTGGTATGGATTGATGAGAGTATACATTTCAGAAGGGGCAATATGCTTTAATTTATGAATACTTCACGGGTACTGCGGCACTCTCCTGGTTGATCGACTGCTGATATTCAAATTTTTCTATGTGGCACGGAAGAAATTTAAAAGTATTTCTCGTGGGATGAGAGTGTTTGAGAGATGTGTTAGACATTCTGGCGGTGGAGTTGGGATCAGATATGGGGATTCGTGTGTTCTATGGATTTGAAGACTGGGAGTTCTCAGGAGCGGATTGTTTCATGGTTGTCGACTGTGAAGTCATGGCTGAAGCTAGCTAGATGATAATATGTGTTATGATTCAATCATTGTGGGCTTTCAGAGGTTTATTTATCTATTTGTGGGTGCCCGAAATTTATTTGTGGGTCCATTGGTAGGACCAATTAGGATGTGTATTCTACATCGAGTCGAATTGGTTGGATCTATAATGCTATTGTTGAGGGATGTGCCATTCGGTTGTTGCTGAGCTTATTCGTGTTCTGAAATTTTTTGTGAGTTACTCTTCTATGCCACGAGGAGTGAAGATTCATTGGTTTTAGGTACACATGGTGCGATTCTATTATGGTATTATAGTGGAATTTGAGCGAGATGAGTAATTGGGTATTGCATGATTGATGGCGTATTAGTTATGTTCTTTCGGGTTTTGTGTGGCATTGTGTCATTTGATTCTCTGTGGTTATGGTAATGCACCTTGGGTACTTGATGTTGAATTCCGCGTGGTTATTGATTTTGAGCAGGGTGGCTCGAGGTATATGATATGGATCAACGTTTGGATGGGGTCGCACATTGCAGCAGAGTTATGTTGAGGTATGAACTGGTGATGGTTCTACGGTGTGTGATGAGTTCTTAACATTGCGTGGTGGTGGTACCCGTTGAGCTTGCGAGTCAGTTCTCTTGTTGGAGTCATTTTCGTGATTAAGAACATTTCGATTGTTGCTTATTGGTGCATGGATTACACGATTTGTGGCTTTGGGTAGTATTGGTGTTGCATGTCAGTAGAGTACGTGGTATTCGATAAGATGAATTTTTTGGATCTAGGATGGGTGCTATCGGATTTGATTGCAGTATATTTGGAAGGATAATACGGAAGTCGACTTAGGAATTGGCTATAGCTCTTGTTGAAGGAGAGGGAGCTCCATGGCTTGTTGATTTGATGAATGGTTATGAGTTTCTGTGATTTATTTCATTATCGGCAGTGTACGGAGGTTTTAGAGTGAGGTTTCGTTAGATATGAGGTTTATTACCGGCATTGGATTGTTTTGAGCAGCTGCTGTGTTTTGAAATCATTGCTACGAGTATCTGAGTTATGTGATATATCATGCGATTGTATCTTGGGTTATGGTTGCAGCTTGGTACAACTTGTTCAGACTTATATAGCGTGTAGGTTGCGAGATTCAGATCTTATAAGAAATCCTGGATGTTGGAAATTGGATTCTCAGGCTTGTGAGCTAGGTTGAATTGAGAAATTTCAGTTATGTTGTGTTATAGACCTATATGGAATAGGTTGACGTGGGATCACCCCCAGGTATGTGCATCGTAAGGTTATACAATGGTTTGATTGTGTAACGGCCCGACCGGTCGTTTTGCGTTATCGGACCCCGTTCCCCTAAATGAAACTTCCCATAGCGGCTTATTATGATTTATGACTTGTGGGGACGGGTGGTTCGGGATTCGGAAGTATTTAGAGTGTTATAGGAGCACTTGGTTCCTTAAGGTTGGCCTTTAAGGCCAAGTTTGACTTCGGTCAATATTTTTAGTAAACGACCTCGGAATCGAGTTTCGGCAGTTCCGGTAGCTTTGTATGATGATTTCGGACTTGGGCGTATGTTCGGAATGGGTTTTGGATGACCCGGGAGCGTTTCGGCGCCCAATAACGAAATAAGAGTTCCTTAAGTTCATATTGTGGTTTGGGACATGCTTTTGTGTTATCGAGGTCCAAATGGAATTTCGAGATCGAAAATAGTTCCGTTATGTCATTTACGACTTGCTTGCAAAATTTGGTGTCATTCCGAGTAGTATTGAGGTGTGATTTTGAGTTTTAGCGTTGTTTTGAATATCCCGAAGGCTCGAGCGAGTCCGTATTATGATTTGGAACTTGTTGGTATACTTGGATGGGAGCTCGGGTGGACCCAGGTGCCTCTCCGGCACCATACGAGGCTAAAAAACCAGCTGAAGCAATTGCTGGTGCACCTGTTCTGGTGTGACCGCAGGTGCGGTTGCCCAGTCGCAGGTGCGAGATCGCTCCTGCGGTCCTAGCCTCGCAGGTGCGACCTCCAGATGGGCTGCCCTCTTCTCGCAGGTGCGAGCCCTTTTCCGTAGGTGCAGACTCAGTTCCACAGGTGCGAGCCCAGGCCCCTTGTCCCAGTTCTGCAGGTGCGAGCCTTTACTCGCAGGTGCGAGACCGCAGGTGCTGTCCTTGAGCCACAGGTGCGGAACCTCTGTGGGCAGTGAGTTCTTTAAAACACGGGATTTATTCATTTCACCCCATTTTCTTCCACCATTAGAGACCTTGGGAGCTTGGAAAAGAGCCCTATGACCTAGCTACTGAAAGGTAAGTGAATTCTACCCTAATGTCAGTTTAATGCATGAATTCCTAGTCAAAATAACTACCTAATTAGTGAAAATCAAGGATTTGGGTAGTAACCTAGGGCCTTACAAAAATTTCGGGAATTACCCGTTAATTAGCCGTGAAATCATACAAAAACCACATACTAACGATCCTTAGATTATGGGTAAGTGATTCTTTCAAAAATTTCTGAAATTCGAGCATGCGGGCCCGGGGATGAATTTTGGGATTTCTTCAAGTAGGATGCAATGGCTAAGTAAATAGGAGAATTCCATGCTTTTGAGTATAATTTGATATATTTACGTAACAGTTGGCTAGTTTCGAGTCCTTGGGTGACGAGTTTGGAGTTTCGGGCGCATTCTTGACTCGGGGAGTAGGTTCGACGCGAGGTGAGTCTCCTTTCTGACCTTGTAAGAGGGAATTGTCCCCCTAGTTGATTTAAATGACTATGTGTTAATGTTTGTGGATACGTGCGTACAAAGTGACGAGAGTCCGTACGTAGCGGCTACTATTGTTATGTCCGGGTAGTTAGGCCTACACCATGCCTTGTGTTTTTCCTTGAAATGAACTATATGCTTTATGAATTTATGTCATATGTGGCTTTGTTTCCCTGAGATCATGGAATTTGAGAATTTAAAGGACTTGTTCACTGGAAAGAAAATTTATGAAGAATATTGTGTGTGCATGCGATCCGCGAGGGGAGTGTTATTTCCCCCACTGTCATGGGAGCGGGCCGTACGCCACAGCGAGATTGCAAGATACATTATGGTTAATATTGTGTGTGCATGTGACCGCTTCACAATTTACATTCCGCGAGCGGAGTGTTATTTTCCCCACTCTCATAGGAGCGGGCCGTATGCCACAACGAGATTGAAAGGTGTAATTATGGTTCGGGCCGTTCGACCCTCGGCAGTGCACATATATGATTATTATGATGGCTCAGGCCGGTTGTCCTTATTCCGTATGCGCATGTTAAATTGTTAATGATTTTCTTGGGTATTGAAGTGACAAGATATTTGGGGGAAAATGAAGTAGTAATTATTTATTTGCTTCCAGTATTTATTTTAGTTACAATTATCTTTAATGTTTACTGTTTTTATCATCCTCGTATGCCTATTACTGTTACCATATCTTGTTAATTATCTTGTTGGACCCTAGTGAGTGTCAAGTCGAACTCTCGTCACTACTTCTTCGAGATTAGGCGGGATATTCACTGGGTACATATTTATTTATGTACTCATGCTACGCTTCTGTACTTAATTGTACAGGTTCTGAGGCTGGTGCATATGGTTTTCCGACAGAGCTTGATTCTGAGTATAGATTGGACCTGAGTTCACGGTGAGCTGCTTCTCCTGACAAATCCTCGGCAGCACCATGGAGTCTCTTTTGTTATTCCCGTCTATTTCTTCCAGACAATGGGACAATTATATTATATCTTTTGTATATTCTGTTAGTATGCCCGTAGGACTTGTAACACTAGTTCCTAGCACACACGTGGTAGATATTATGGTTTGCGGGTCTGTATATATATATATATATTGGCTCACGCCTCTTTATGACTTCTTTTGGTTAAATTGACTAATTATCTTTTTCAATCAATGTTTTGAACTTTAAAACTTGGCACGTGTTGGGATGTTTAATCAAATATGGGAAAATTCTTAGTAATCTGAGTGTTGGCTTGCCTAACCCCGGTGTTGGGAGCCATCACAACCTGAGTTAGGATTTTGGGTCGTGACAGATTGGTTTGGGAACAACTCTTGGCACGTTCGAGGACGAACATATGTTTACGTGGGGGAGAATGTAACGACCCAATCGGTAGTTTTGAGCATTTGATATGTTTCGATGCGAGTTTTTGGAAGTCGAAAGTTTGAAAGTTCATTAAGTTTGATTTGTGGTGCGTTTCATCGTTTCGATGTTGTTATGTGTGATTTGAGGCCTCGAGTAAGTCTGTGTTATGCTATAGGACTTGTTGGTGTGGTCGCACGGGGTCCTGAGGGGCTCGGGTGAGTTTCAGATAGGTTTGATTTGTGTTGCGCTTGTTTTTCTTATGTTTCGACGTCGTTTCTTCAAGCATAAATGGTACCACATTGAACAAATGAGCTTCGATTTCTATTTTGATTGAAACATTAGATTCGTATCGTAATTAGATCCGTAGAAAAATCGAATTGAATTGCGAGATTATTACGAGATTATTACGATTAATTATGGACTTGCCACTGGTTTCGTATTTAAAAATCTGCACTATTTCTAAATATTGAAACCAACATATCTCCTTCATTATAATGTCAAATGGAGTGATTCAGAAGCCTAAATTAACTAAAATTTCACAAGGAATCCATTTGAGGTATCAAAAGCAAGTTTTAGGATCGTTTGGCATGCAAAACGAGGAAGAATAATTGGGTAAAAATACTTAATATCAAAAGTTTGTTCATTTGGTCATATTTTGAGTTGGGGAGCTCGGATTTGGACAATTTTCGGATGCGATTTTCATCATATGGATTGGGGTAAGTGTCCTATACTCGAATTTTATTATATTTCATGAATCCATCTTTGTTTTTGGCATTTGATTGATGATTTCAAAGTGAAATTTGGGGGTTTTGTCTAAAATTTCATAAAGTGAATTTTTAAGTCTTGAACATCGATTTGGAGCCGGATTTGAGTGAAACTAGTATGGTTAGACTCGTAATTGAATGGGTTATCAGATTTTGTGAGTTTTGTTGGGCTCCAAGACGCGGGCCCGTGTATAATTTTTGGCTGGTTTAAGGTTTTGATTAAGGATTCGATCTTTATCATTTAGAATTGTTTCCTTGGGATTTATTTGATGTATTTGAGTTTCTTTTGGCTAGTTTTTAGCCGTTCAGAGGTTTCTACGCGCGTGATGGCAGCTTTGGAGCATCTCTTGGCTTGCTCGGTATTGGTATTGTCTCGTTCAAGGTAAGTAACTCTTCTAAGCTTAGTGCTGAGGGTATGAAACCCCGTAATACGTGATATATGATTGGTATTAAGGTGAAGCACATGCTAGGTGAAGGGCGTGTGGGAGTGCACCATGTGAATTGGGACTCTGTTGCTTCTATAGCACTGTATAGTGGCCTTACTTTGTTGATATCCGTGTTTTCACCATGTGATAAAGTAGTTAAGCTGTCAATCATGCTAGATATTATGTTTAGGCATTATGCCGATATTGCTTGGACCCATAGTGGTCATTTCTTACTGTCATCTCACTGATTTCATTGATATTTCATACTCAGTCATATCCATGCATTCATGCGATATCTCAGTCTCAGTTATTATTTATTGATACACCATATCATTATTGTCGGGTTAGTTCCATGACATTGTGAGCCCGTGAGTTAGACGGTAGAGATTGATGACTGAGTTCAGCCGAGGGTATGAGTGAGAGTGATATTTTGGGATTGGGCTGTATGCCACATCATGTTATATTGATTACATTTTATGGGATTGGGCTGCATGCCGCAATGATATATTGATTACATTTTATGGGATCAGGTTGCCCGCTGCAACGATATAGCGCTTGAGATGAAAGAGCCCCTCCAGAGTCTGCACACCCCTAGTGAGAGAAATCGACTATATATATGTGGATAGGGCTGCACACTGCAGCGGGTATTATACAACGCTGAGTGAATGAGTGTGTTGAGCATTGAGCATAGTGAGATAGAATGCGAGATGGTGAGATTGAGTATTTTGAGAGTGTGAGTGCATGAGCTCATCATCGAGATGCATTGCATTTGTCATGCGTACTTGAGATACATGCATAGAGGTGCATTTCCTTCTGCTACCCAGTTTTGGGGACATTTATGATTTCACAATTTTCAAACTTACTCGTATTTTGGCATTTTCAGTAAAAGATTTGGATTTTCAGTGAGATACTTGGAAAGCATATCTATTTTTCGAGAACTGTGAACAAACCGAGCATTTTATTTCTGAGATACCTCATTTATTACTTGTACTACATTGTTATGAACTGTTGTGGAATATTGGTGTTGGACCCGACCTTTGTGTTAGCTCGTCACTACTTTCAACCTAAGGTTAGGTTTGTTACTTATTGAGTACATGGAGTCGGTTGTACTCATACTAATATTCTGCACCTTGCATGCAGACGTTGGATGCTGATGTTGCTGTGATCGGCGGGAGCTGGAATTGAAGAAGTACCTGCGTTCCGGTTGTAGCTGCCTCTTATTCATGGTAGCCTTAGATTTATAAAAATCCGTTTATATACATTTCGAACAGATGATGTATTTGTTTCATACCAGCTTTATAAATTCTAATCTTAGAAGCTCATGATTTGTACCACCAGTCCTCAGGAAATGTATTGGATTTAAATATTTTCTTTTACTTAATTGTCTTATTAAAATTTATTGGAATTAGATAGTTGTTAGGTTAGGTGCTATCACGACTAGTTGAATTTGGATCATGATAATATGATCCGAAACATTTGAAAGGACATGAGGGCAATCTTCAAAACTAGGACGATTGAATATTGTACAACAAGATCTTCTCTTGGTTTGATTGTAACTGAAGAAGGGTGCCTAAAAATGAAAGCAACTGCACCAGGAAAAGTTGCTCTTGGAAATAAGATCCATTTTTTGTTTGAACCCGATATTGCCACGTGGCCCAATAAGAAATCTTCACGTAACTAAATTGAAGGCTCACAAATTCTGCCGTCAGCAGTGGGGGCAATTTTATTAATAAAATTAACGTCGAGTGCTTTTTTGAACGAATAGATGGATGGAGGGTATCTGTAAACCATTTAGCAAACGATAGGTATAGTTTAGGCCATTTTCTGTTTAATATATATTATTGATGAGTCTGGTGAACCATCTGTCTGATTTTGATATTATAAATCAGAACTACTCAAAACATTGTGGTTCGGTAGTTGAAGTAACAATGTCATATCTCAAAGCACCTTTTACTGGTTGCTGGTAGATTACTTTCCATGGCGCATTTCATTAGATTTGTTTATTAGTGTAAACATTGTACTCCATTCGTTCACTTTTAGTTGTTCATTTTTGACTTTGCACTTTCTTTAAGAAAAATAAATAAAATATATATTTTATAATTATACTCAAAATAATGATAACATTATAAAAAATCTTGGAAAATAATTTAGGGAATGAGTAATTAATGTAAGGTAAAAAAAAGGAAAATATTTTTCGTCATACCAAACACACCTTTAGTTTCAAACATGTCAACCAGACTTTCTGATTAGTGCTTCCTAACAAATCCATTCGACGAGCATTCATCAAGTAAGCTCATCCAAAGTTTCCTTATTCAACTAAACACAATCAAACTGCAATCAATGAAGATAGAAGACAAGAAAAATTACATAATGATAGTGGTGTCAGTCTATTTATATATAAGTTTTGAATGCCTGTGAAGATGGTCTGAATTATTGTCATTGCAAGCGTGAAAATAACAGCAAGGAACACAAACAAATTCCAGGGACCACTAAAATATGTTTGCTGATATCTATCGTTTGACATGCTTAAAAGCTTGAGGATTGTTCATAGCAACATGTGCTGTTATATCTTAGCTCGATACTTTCTTAAACTTACGGATATTGCTATACCTTATTTCATAGATCCGTTTACCTACCCGTATGACTTTACTGCATCTAGATAGGTCATACTATACCATGACCCTTACTTCGATTTATCGTTGCTGAGGTCTGCTACCAAACACCAGGTTACTCTCTCACTGCTTATCATGTATGTATAAATCTATGTCCTTTAATGCTTCCTCGTTACTGTTTATCTTAAGAATGACAACCGGATCTCTTCTCATGCTTTCGAATTTTTAGCCATCTATTGTTGATTCACCTTAATGTTGATCTATAATCTACTATTAATAACTTGAAATCTTACGTAATACCACCGCTAGGGCTCACGTCTTATCGGGGAACATCTGAAAAGATTAGACTGATCCATCTGGGGAAATACCATGCTTTCATAATCGTATTTCATAGCATCCCAATGTGATTCACCTTGTGTGGGTATTTTAATCATGTACCATTTTTTTTTTCAAATCATTTCTTAATCGAAGGCCGAAACATCATCCTTTATTTACCATAATTACACCCTCATTTTATTACCAGAGCAGCATTCCATCTTTTCTAAATGCTACTAGTCTTAGACTTCTTTGAGTTCATTCACGCTATACTGGGCTTTCTATAACTTAGAGGGCCTAAACTCGAAGACTTATCTATTTCTCGTCACCTTCTCACTCGCGCTTTCTTGTCCTTACTCATGTCTTCTTAAGATCTTGTCTCTTTAACATACTTTAGCTTGTGACCTATACATGTCTATTTATACTACTCGCAACCTCTCTTTTACTTTTTTGCACCATAGATTTCCTTATGTTATTTTGGAACATCAAGCGAGACATCACATTGTCTCTAACTCTTCTTTACTCTCTTGGATAAATCTCTCGGTACCTAGAAACCATAGGATGAAAGATATGCCACTGACGCTGCCGCTATCATTCCTGGATACTGAATCCTGGTGCCTTTAGCCTTTTGTCCGAAGTACGGACTACTCACAACCTTCTGTATTTGAGTATCTCGTACGTTGTTCACCTTTACCTTACTTACTTTAAAATCTTACATCACATCTTCTATCTTTTTCATGACCTCTCTTCCACATAGGTATAATTCACATCCACAACTTGAACTTCTATTATAATACTTGCACCTCTTTACATGATTCAGTGAGATCTTCATACTGACTTCTTATGAGGCTGGTACACTTCTAACTGGCTTTATCGTAGAGCCGTTATAGAATATGGTTGCTATACTATCTCTCTTGTACCTTTGATATTAAGAGTAATTCTGCAATGTTCTTAATAACGAGGTCTATAATTTTCTGGGTCCAATAATCAGACTCTTGATTTACTTAGTTGATGTAACTCTTTAGTTTCCTCTTCCTTTTGATCAACCTTCATATAGGCTTAAGCTATCTTCCAATCTGCGGGTCATGGTATTAGTTATTACTTTAGCCTTTCATAGACGTTATGGAATATCCATGATACAATCTTCTAACAGTTCAATCAATTGTGTATGAACTGGATTCAATTCTTTCTTTTAACTTATACCGGAGTCTTCTACGGCTGTATGATTGTTAATATATATGCTGCACGGTTTATACTCTGAAATCTTAAGTGCTTTCACAATATAACTAACTCTGGATTATTGATCGAATAATTCCATCCGTCCCTTCTCAGCTTTTTTTAAACGTAAGTTATTACTTTTCCTGGTCTTTCTGCCCCTTGTTGCGTGCATACTTAGCTTATCTTAGTGCCCACACATATTGGAATTCCATACAACTCATATGATCTTGAATATCACTTCTGATTTTACTCCCCGTTCATTAACCACGGTAGTTGCCACTTTCTTATGGAGTGCATACAATGTTGTTGTGAGACTGTTGTTACACGACCATTTCCTCTTTAGGTCACTGTGCTTAGGTTGAGCCTTTTTCCTTATTTCCTCAGCTAGTCTTTCGTTATAGTACTTAGGGAGGACCCTCAGACTCTTGTAAAGCTGCGAGCTTATTACATCGCATTCCTAATAGAATTTTTGATGTTCTTTCTTACTTGTAATTGTCCTTACTTACTTACCTTCATGCCTTTGTGCTCGTAGAGTTGCTTCTGATTCGATATTTTGATTGTCTTTCCAGTGGAACTCTCTTTTATATCCGTAACCCTCATACAGTACTGTTACTGCCCCAACTTCTATCTTAGTATTTCTCAAGGATCACGATGTCATAACTGCGAGGTTGAATTCACTATATTGATTTTTACTATGTTTATCTTGCATGATCTGTTGATTCGTCTGTAACCTCCTGTCTATCCATAACTAGGCTCTTCCTGAATCAACTACTAACTACTCATTGGCCCATTCTCATATTAATATTCTGCATAATCTTTCTGGGGTCATTTCCTTTGTCTTAACCTATGTCCCCAACTGGCTCCTTATCTTTCAATAACATCTCGGGCAGGAACCCTTACTTTCTCTCCTTGACATCGTGTTTGTATAACGTTCTGGAATCGTAGCATATATGTAGGATTTGAGTAAGTCCAATCTCATCCCTTTCTTATTTTTATCGCATTCTTCCTTTACCATTCCATAGTTACTAGAACCACTTAATTCTGACTTAATGCCACATCACTCCATATTCCCCCCTTTAGGGGAGTACTAAGAGTTGGATCTACAATGATCTACCTATAGATGTTTTACCTCTTTATTTTTGGCTTTTCACATCATCGATGACCATTACTCGCCTTGTGATAATCCTTCTGTACCAAGGATAACAAAATTTCTTACTAGCGAGGGTGACACTTAGTGTAACTGGCACACACAATCCCTTAAGCTTAAATTTGCTCACATTTCTTGCTTTAGGGAAGAGTCTTCATGAATGACCATTCTCTGAATTTCTCATGAATCTTCTTCTGTTGTCCATTCTATTATTGCTGGAATGAAATATGAAATTCTCATGATGCCAACCGTTGTTAAATCACTCAGTCCCTAATTCATATTTAGTTTATCTTTTTCATCAGTCCATACTGATTTGTATTACTCTGTGGTCTAACTTTTCCTTCTGGTAATCACGTTAGAGTCACAAACTTATTTCTCGAAATGAGGATATGAATTTATGGCCCATACTCTTTTATTGTCACAAGGCCTGTCGTCTCTCGTCTTTTCCTTTACTTGACTGTAGACTCTGTAGTACTATCATTTTATTTTTTTTCTACTGTTGTCATCCATGTATCACATCTTGCTCATAATGTTTCCTTATCTCTCTTCTTATTTCCCTGCTAATATTTCTACCTATCACTTTCTTCTGAAAACTTCAACAAGACATTCTTTTTCTTTTAGCTCCCCTTGCTTCATTCATTGGCTCTTCGGGTTGCCTAGCATTCTCGTTCTACTAGGGACGGGAGCCATACTAAGGTAATATTTATTTCCAGGATTCCAGTGCCTGTCTTTGAACATTCTAGTATTAATATCTAGCTGTACTATTCTGGAGTGCACCATCTGGGTGTCTCACAAGGAGATCCATTAGCATATTTGCAATATCCCTCGGAAATGTCAACAAACGCAAACAATCCATCCATCATTTTTGGTTAATCTAACCCTAGTAGGATCCCGATATCCCGTTCTTCTCTTAAACTATACCTGTTAGCTCCTATAGGGAATACCTGAGATGTGTGTGGCCAATTGTACATACCTTTGTTATCGTTGAAGGTAACTCAAAATGCTTATATTTCTCTGCCTGAGTTGCAAATACTGATAATCTTCATTAACTAGGTGCATCGTACCCTTCTTCACCTTGCTTCTTCTACTTATTGAAACTTGTATCTTGCTTCTAAATCTCTTATCCCTTTTTACCCTAAGAGTTTATAGATATTCTTGCCTTAGGGATCCTTATCAAGAAGCTTACACGTCTTAGTATCCACATGTTCTGCTGGAGACCTTACATTTACTCATCATAAGCATGACGCAAAATCGAGTTCCTCTGACTCAATTCTTCCACAACCATATTCAATCCCTTACCAACTATCTTTCAAGATGTCGCTATCTTGTATTACGAATATAATAGAATTTAGGAATTTGAATTCTTATAAGTGAGTTCTACCACACAATCTAGAGTAAGAAGAAAGAGTGACAGTCCTAAATGCCCTGTAGCCTCCTGCTTATGAGTGTGGTGCACGACACAACCATAAACAAGACTCTACTAGACACGACTTGTAGATTCCCTAGGACAGAACTGCTCTGATACCACTTTTGTCACGTCCTGAACCTTGGGTCGAGACCGGCACCCGGTGCCTCACCTATCCTTGAGTACCAACTTGCGACTAAGGGACTATGAACATATAATGTCATACTTTGTCCATGGGCCACATTGAAAGACAACTACAAATGCTGACTAAACATCAATGTAAATCTAGGTCGACAAGGCCGTCATAACTACTACGGTTGGCAAACCAACAAAATATACATAAAAGGCCTACAAGCCCAACATACTGCACTAACTGACAGGATATGTCTACAAGCCTCTACTGATGGATATCCTGTGATCGGAACAGGGCCCCGACCTACTCATAACATATATACATATATACACAAGATGTACATAAAGCTCTAGACCCGAAAACTCCGAAGGGCATGGGCTTACTGATCAAGCTGAACTCGGGAAATACCTAATGAGGAGGTCTACTCATTTGTCTGTGGGAACCTGCACGCATGAAATGCAGCGCCCCAAAAAAGGGACGTCAGTACGAAATAATGTACCAAGTATGTAAGGCAATATACTGAAAGATGAAACTGAACTAATAATATAATAACTGAAAGTAACTGGGAGTTAAAGATAATCCGAAGATATGCTTACCTGCTGATACTGACTCAAATCTCTCTATATAGTAAGTAAAATAGCTGTCCGGCCCTATAAGTCTCGGTATATATATATGTAACTGCTCTGACGTAGTAGGCTCGCTCATAGGTTCTAGGCCACACTAGGCTCTGTATCTCGGCCATGCTGGGCTCGCTCATAGGTTCTCGGCCACAGTAGGCTCGGTATATAACTTACCATCTGATCAGAGGTTGCCCAATAGGGGCTTGCTCATCGATTATAGTTGATGGTGGTGAAAAAACTATAATATTGTGTATATATATAGACTCTCTGCTCTCTTGACTGGAAGAAGATAATACTCAATTGAATATAAAGTCCCGATAAGGGAGAATACTGTAACTTATAGACTAGGATAATGTATATAAATTCGGGAGTATGAATTTCTCTTTATGTCTCGTTATCAAACACATGTAGTTACTGGATCATGCTAAAATGAAGGAAAGGTTTAGCCTTAACATACCTGAGCCGATTCTCTTGACAATCCCTCTAACACACGTCAATTGTGCCAACACGTAACATCAGATTGAAGTAGGGAAAAATCCGTATGATGTTCTTGATAAAGATTGTACTATTCTCTCTTAGAATAGAAAATCTCATTGTGATTACACCGAATAGCTTCATTGCAAATGTCTTAGAGTTGCGAATCCAAATTGAAACTTAATCCGTCTCTCTTTCCATACTTAGAACCATACTTAGAATCATACCTTAATAAGGTAAATTTCTTAAAATTTTGGATTTTTTTGGGCCTTACTTGATAGGGATATCTTGGCCAAATAATGACCAAATTATGATACCTAGAAACATAATTTAAGAGTCATTTGATTGACTACATTCTACTGCCACATTTTTGGCTTTAAGATTATCCAATAACTTAATTAACTTTGTTAATCCCCCACTAATCTAATAATTAACCAATTAACCACATAATTAAGAATTATCATAAATTACTTAGAATACTACTCACTTTTTATCACACTTCACACCTTACTATCATGGTCATGTGGTACTTTGTATGACACTAGTCCGTAAATACCGGGTATATATAGCCCGGACCGTATTTTATCTCAAAATGTCAAACTTCGACGAAACTCATTTTCATCAATTTGCTTACCCTCTCACCTTCATGAATTTACTTATCACTTTCTTGAAATAGCATAATAATTATAATCTCAACATAATCTCATTTTCGAGCTTACGTCGATTAACTTACGGCGAAACTCTAAAGAACGAAAATACGGGATGTAACATCTCATTTTCCGAGCATCCATCAATTTATTTATGGCGTACTTTCACGCACAAAAATACGAGGTGTAACAGTTCAACTTCTGTATGGGAAGTAGTCACGAGAATGGCAGACGGAGTAGAAGCAGCCATGGGTGTAGCGTCAGAAGTAGCATCAGGTAAGGACACGCTTGGGCTAACGGGAAATGAGATTGGAAGGGAGGCAAGGGGAAATTCTTATGAAATAGCCCAAAAGCTTCATCACCTTCGAAGACACGAGCAAACAATCTTTTAATAGAATCTTGGGGATGATCATTAGCTTCTTCGTCAGAAATCACTAAAGAAGCACTCACTGTCTCATCCTTGAGTCTGAAAGGGATTGAACTTGGTAAAAGGGTTGTGAGAAGGAATATTTTCATCATTGGAAACCACATATCTCCTGACACGTGGCCTTCGCACCAATGAGACCTCTTCAGTGTCTTCTTCACCATCAAAGCCACGAGCTCCATCGATCTTCCTTTTTGAAGAAGAAGAACTTAAAATTCTTTCCTGAGCAAGAGTCACGGAAAGCCTTGTGGATGAAACAGACGCGAGACTAATTCCACGAATAGGAAATCCTAGCAAAGAAAAAAGGGAAAAATAAGAAATTCTTAAACCAACAAGGAAGAGAAGAGGAAAGATAGTAAGCGGAAGAAGTACCATGCGTCTTCACTTTCCAGCTAAATCTTTGTGAAAGGTATTTCCAAGATCTTTTCTCCATAAGGGCAGTAGTTAGCAGTTTATCTACCCAAGTACGGAAGTTTGGAATTTCCTCAAAAACTTTCATAGTTTCTGAAAAAGTAGGCACGTGATCACATGAGGTTTTCTCTTTTTTTTAAAAAGAGAAAAAAGTAAAGAAAAGGGGAAAGCTTACGTGCAAAATTCCATTTTTCTGGGAAATGCATGTTTTCTTCACCCACTAGAGCACTAGTGGGAACAATAACAAAACGAGCATATCAGCCACGGTCCATGTCATCTTCAGGACTAACCAGTACTCTCATACTTTCCACGAGAGAAAAAACTCCTTCACAAAACAATTTAGGAGAGTAAAGATAAAGCAAATGTCGGAAAGTGAAAGGCATAGAAACTAGATCTGATAAATAATGAAGGCATGCAACAGTCCTCCAAACAATGGGGCCAATTTTTCCAAGGCACACGTTGAAATATTGAAAAATTCAATGATTACTGGGTCGATAGGTGGTTTGAACCCTAAATTAAAAGGGTAAGTGTAAACAAAGGAATAACCCATTTGGTATGAAGTACTTCTCTGGTTGGAACCGGGGACTAAGACTGGGAAATCTGGTTTCCAATTACATTCTCTTCGAACCAGTGAAATAAAACCAGTGGTAACTAAAGTTGGATAAAGTTCAGCAGGATTAAGGGAGGCTATAGATGAAACTTGATTTCTTATGGATTCACGATCAGTTATAAAAGAAAATTCCTGAGGAAAAATCTCTGCAACTGTAGGTTCAAGCACTGGTTCATTTAAGTCTTTATTCCTAGAAGAAGATCTAGGTGTTAAAGGAGCCCTAGGTTTAGAAGAAGAAGGTTTAGCAGCATTGCCATGGGAAGAGGAGCCACGATTAGATAACGAGCCTAGACTACAAAGTTTACCACCTCTCCTAATTCTAGTAGGGACAATAGAAAGAGAGAGTTTATCAGCAATCACAACCTTACGAGGGTCTGGTGTAGAAGAAGACATGATTGTCCGAAGAATTAAAAAAGAGTGGATGCGGAAATACAAAGAAGAAAGAGTAATGTAGAGAATACTGTAGAAGAACGATTTCAAGAAATCAAAGAAGAATGAAGTATTTATAAGAAGACACGATCATCATTAAAAGTAGGTCATTATGAAACGTCATAATGAAACCGTTACTTCGTGACTGATGCAGCCTTAATAAAACCCTAAAAAGCACTGAAAAGATGCAGAATCAATCATTAGAAGCCACGTGGAATGGGCATTAAATAGACATGACATAAGTCATGGTGATTCTGAATGAGACGCAATGATACTCGAAAAACGGCGGCAAAGAATTCCCGCCATAAATACTTACCACTTCCCGAATATTCAGAAAGTGGGAGGACTATTTGTATTGGTGGAAAAAACATGTCATACGTGGAAAGTTACTGGGCTGATAAAGCATGACACGTGGTACATAGGTGTCGTGACAATTGGCATATTCAATTAGTGAAATTAAGAATACACGGAAGATACGGTCAAACACCCACGAGATAGTAAAGAACACAACATCGAGCCTAAAAAGCTGTCCAAGAAGAGGCGTGAACGGAATGAATCAAGGCCAAAAAGAAGGGAAGATTCACGAAACTGAAACAAGTAAGGAAAGGGAATCATAATCTTAATAAGGCATTTATAACTACAAATGTGTCCGTTATGTTTATCAACAATAATGAGAAATCAATACAATTAATGCTCATAATGAATTCGTCTTAAATAGGGAAAAACGTTATGACTAGACACTCCTATATAAGGATAGATAATTTCACTTGTAAGGACAAGTTCCAAGCATTACTGAAATATACTTTACAATTTCTTGCTTTACCAAAGCTTTTAATTTGCGGGATTGAGTGTCGCTTCATTCCTTATTTCTTTTTGTTAATTTACATTATTACTTTTATTTCTTTTTCAAACGAGTTGTTGAGGAAGTAAAGTACTATTTGGTTATCAGTAACCCGATTTTTTCTAAATATATGCTTTGACTAAAAATTCTATTTTTTTTAGTTAAACAACATTGAGAATACACATCCTAGTTCCCTTCTTAATTCCGCGAAAAGTTGAGGAAGAGGTTGAGATTTGTGGCTATATTGTTCCAAGAAATTCACAAGTATTTGTGAATGCATGGGCTACAAGTTGCGACTGTAAAATATGGGAAGATCCATTGGTTTTTAAGCCGGAGAGGTTTTTGGAGTCAGAAGCAGGAGGATTTCATGGTCGGGATTTTGAGCTCATTCCATTTGGTGCTGGTCGAAGAATTTTTCCTGCATGCATTGCCTTTGGCGGAAAGGATGAGTCCGGTAGTGTTAGGTTCATTGATAAATAAATTTAATTGGAAATTAGATGATGAAATTGATCCTAATGACTTGAGAATGGATGAAAAATTTGGTCTTACTTCACTGAAAGCCCAACCTCTATGAGCAATCCCAATTCCATTGTAGCTGCAGATTCTTTCCTTTCGTCGTCCTGTAATAAGACCATGCCATTTATAATTTAACGACGTAGGACGTTAGGGATTGGGAAATTATAAGCAGACAGTTTCATTTGGAACTGGCTAATTGAACTTCTCTTTCAAAGAATGCTTCTGTATCAAATATAACATACTTTACATGCTTTCAGTTTGTTTTCAAATAGTAGTTGTTTCGGAAACGAATTATAAATATATATTTACAGAAGTATGCGTTGTCATTGACCCTTCCCTTTATCTTCCCTGAGCTGAGGATATACCGGAAATAGAGTAGGGGTAAAGTCTGTACACACTACCCTCCCCGGGCCCACATATAAAAGGGGTTTTGTTGTTGTTGTATGCAACTGTGTCATTTTTGTACCCCAAATTCTCCTTCTGATCATGGTGCAGGTTGTTCTTGGATGCAACTCATTGTAGTAGTTCTTGGCTGAAGCCTTATCCGATTTTCCCGTACTGTGTCATGTTAGTCTCTCCCCCGCTGGAATAAAAGCATAATTCCCCGTGCTCTCTATGTTCCTACTCAAGGCGTCGACCATCACATTGCCTCCCTAGATTACTAAGAATGGTGATATCATAGTCCTTTAGTATTTCTAACCACCTTTGTTGCCTCAAATTCAAATCCTTCTGCTTGAATAGGTGTTGAAGACTCCGGTAATTCGTGTATACTTCACAAGACACACCACAAAGATAGTGTCTCCAAATCTTAAGCGCGTGAACAATGGTTGTTAACTCCAAATTGTCACTTGGTAGTTCTTCTTATGGAGATTCAACTGACGCGAATCATAGGAAATTACCCTACCATCCTACATCAGTTCAAACCCAATGCCAACCCGTGAATCATCATAGTACACTGTATATGAACCCAATGTCGAAGGAAAAACCCGCAAAAAAATAATTATGGCCATATGACTTAGGCATAAAAGCCGTTGTACAAGAAGAAGAAAAGCATAGCTACCATCGCGAGCCCCCATTCATTTACTTCTGCTTTCGAAAATATCACTAGGAATGCCAAGAAATCAATGCAACAAGCAACCAATAAACTTCACTGTGCTGATAACTATCTTGAAAACAAGGTAAATAAATGCTCACTAAATACATAACCACCACCAAAAGAAGAGGTCCAAGAAGGAATTTTGAAGATGTGTGGGTAGGTAGTGTTAGAAAATTTGGGAGAGCAAGACAACACAAAAGAACACTCAAAACTTACAAAGAAGAAAGTCGAGGAAAAGATGATTTCTATTCAACTCGACTTGCTCGAAATGGCTATTTATAGGAGAAATCTTTCATGTATCTAGCCTACACTATATGTAAACATAATAACTAAGTCCACACCTCACATCTTTAAGGTACAGGGATGACACTACTAGACATTTTACCTTTCAATGTACATCAATGTGTTCATACTCTAATACATGTACTAACTTAATATTCTAGTTCATGAACTAATGTAAACAAATGGAAACAAGTTTATGTTGTTCACATTTCAACACCCCCTTAAACTTGTTTCGTCACTCCAAGATCCTTCCTTAACTTTTGAAAAATCTCAATCTTCAACGGCTTGATGAAAATATCCGCAATTTGGTCTTGTGACTTCACGTGCTTGATAAGTAGGGATTTTGACTACTTATTTGCACCCTTTTACTTTCGTTTTAGCTCAAAAATACTTAAAAGTATTCCCGAAAACTGATAAAATATGCTTTCTTACAGGAGTATTGGAAAATGAGCCATCGCGATGAAATTCAACTCAAGAAGGAGTATTTTTGGACAATGACTAAAACCAAGCAAAAAGAGCAAAGTGCGGACGGGACAATATTGAGTACGGCCGCAGAACATGAAGGAGTTTCGTCAGAGCTCCTTTGCAATGTGTGAATCACACAATTATTTTACGGCCGCAGATGTTGAAGATCAGAGAGTTCTGACTTTCAGTCCATCAAGAAGTGCGTACCGCACTATTATTGTGCGGCCGCAGAAGTCCAGAGTACGACTACACTTAGAAATGTATGGTCCGTAGAACCTGAAAAAGTTCGGCCAAAATTCAGAATTGTGTGGCTGCAAAAGTCCCTCTTATCAAGCTCAGCTTCAATGTGTGGACCGCACACAGAATTGTGTGTCCGCAGAACCTCCAAAAGGGAAATTTTGTCCGAAAATTTCAGCTGTGTATAAGTAGTCTTTTTTGTCAAATTTAGGTCAAGTTTGAACTTCAGAAAGTAGATAGCCATTTTTTATTTACTTCTTTGGGAAATTTTGTGATAGTTTATCTATTTTACATTGGATTTTCATCCCTTATTCATCTAATATGAGCTTAATCATCTTCTCTTCTTTAGTTTCTTCATTTTTATCTATGAGTGGCTAAATCTCTAGCTAGGGTTGTAACCCAACCCTAGTGTGGGTACTAATGGGTGTTTGATTTAGGGCTTGTTTAAGGTTGGGTGTGTGATATTTAGCCTTGTTTTTGCTTTAATTTAAGAATTAATGGTTGCAAATATTAGTTCATGCCTTATTGACTTAGTCTCTACTCGAGAAAGAGAGACCAAGTCTAGAAAAACTTGGCTAATTAGAAATTGGGGTGAACTCAAGAAATTGATAGTCTCAATTAAACGGTTGAATCTAGAGATAGTAAAACCCGACTTGAGCATATATCAACGGTTTTGTGAATTACCCTTTGGATTTGAGAAAGCCAAATTGGGCAAAACCACTCTATTACGGAGAGGTATCGAGTGGGTAATTGCGTGTTGATTGCTCTATTACTCCCCGACCAACGAAACCTGCCCTAAGGCCCACAACTCTTTAGGTAAACACCTAGGTGAAAGTCACAGTGCTAGATCTTCTATAAACTTGAAATAAATAACAACACCAAAAATATCGTTCTATAACTTTACATTTGCAAACATTAGCATAAATTAGAAGTAGACAAAAACAACAAAGTATCTGGAAGTGCATTTTAGGCATGTCATACGCTTTGTCCGAGTATATACCTAATCCCATATAAGCTCTATAAGGAATCGACCCCGACTCTAAATTAGGTAATTATAATTGCATTGACCATTTCACAATCCCAATCAGTGGTGTGAATTTGGGCGACATCAATTTTTAGCACTGTTGCCGGGGAGCTAAAAATGAATTTAGCTATATATTTGGTTTTGTATGTGACTTGTCTTCCTTTCCTTCCGGGTTACTAACTTTTCTTGTGAAACAATTGTAGGTACAAAATGGCTCTCAACAATGATCCTTTCGGAAACTTGCCTTTGGGGGAGGATGTGGATGATGACCAAGTTGATGAGGTTCCTCTTGAACCTCAAGCAAATAGGTGAGGCCGACTGCCTCACGAGAATGTTCCCGTCCCTCCCCCACCTCCACCAAGAGCAGCTCCACATTTGGTGTTTCCAAATGAAGGATACGCAAGTGCCATAGTCCCGCCCCACATTAGGGAGAGAAATTTCCAAATCACTAATGTTATGCTCACATTGCTAGAGCAACTTGGATTCTTCACTAGGGCTCCGAGTCAAAATTCAAATAACACTTGAAGGGGTTTGTGGACACTTGCTGGGGGAGTAAACAGACCAACTTCTCTAAGGATGCTCTAAGGCTGAGGCTATTTCCCTTCTTTATATGGGGAAAAGCCTTGGATTAGTTAAAAAGATTGCCAAACCATTCTATCCGTACATGGATGAATTGGCGGAGAAATTCATTGCTAAGTTCTTTTCTCCCGGGCATATGGCTACTCTTCGAGACAAGATTCTAGCATTCAAGCAAGAACCCAATGAGCCTTTGCACGAGATATAGGAAAGGTACTGTACTATGGTGAAAGAGTGTCCGAACAATGACATGACTGAGGCTGTGATTCAACAACTTTCTATAGGGGATCAATACTACCAATCAATGTATGGTCAACTAACTTGCCAGTGGAAACTTCATGACAATTCCATATGATGAAGCTTGTGAGATCTTAGATGAAATGGTGGATACTTCATTGGCGTGGAAAAGTAGAGAAAAAAATCCCCAAGGTGACCCTAATGTGATACACATACACAAGGAATTGCATGATCATGGGCACGCGATTGCCGAGTTGGCCACCACGATGAATCAATTAGCCAAATCTCAACTTCAACAAGTTCAAGGTCCTAAGCAAGTAAATGCAATGGACGGTGTTAATAAGATGGTGAACAAAAGAAGGAAAAGGGGTCAACAAGTGCAAAACCGTGTGGAAAAATATGTGCAAGATGATAGTAGGTTTGACCAAGATGAATCATACAATGAACAAAAGGAAGAAGTGCAATATGTGAACAACTACCAAGGGCAAAGAAACAACTCTCAGGGCCCGAATCAACAACAACGGCGATATTTAGGGAATCAAGGAAATTGGAACAATCAAAACCACCAAGGCAATTGGAGTGGTGGTAACAACAATCAAGGTAATTGGAACAATCAAAACAATCAAGGAAATTGGAACAATCAAAACAGCTAAGGCAATTTGAGTGGCAACAATCAAGGATTGGGGAGGCAACAACCAAGGAGGTTGAAATAATAACCAAGGGAATCGAGGGTCGGGCTTTCAAAGGCCCCCGATGTATCAACAACCAAGAAACCCGCCTCCTTATCCGTCTCATGGGTCTAGCTCTTCCAATAGTGAGATAGGGCGAATTAAGAATATGTTTAAACAAATGATGCAGAAAAATGTCGACTCCGATGCTCAAATAGCCTTTCATAACACTACAATCCGCAATTTGGAGGTCAGTTAGGGAAAATCTCGCAAGATTTAAACACTCATCCTAAGGGGACACTACCCAGTGACACAGTGGTGATCCCGAAGGGTGGGAACAACACAAGACATACCATAGCCATAACCACAAGAAGTGGAAAAGGTGAGGGTGCAACCACCTCAAATCAAAGAAGAATTGTGGAGGATGATGAAGTGATTCAAGAAGATGAGATTCCAAGCAATGTGGTTCAAGCTAATGATGAAGTGAGAATTGATATTGATGAAAATGTGGAGGAGACTCAAGAAGAAGTGAACCCCTCTAGGGAACACATTGTTGACATACCGGAACCGGTAGTGCCAAAGGCTAAGGAACCAATGCCAAGGCACTCCTCCATAACCTCAAAGGATTGCCAAGAAAAATGGCGAGAATAAATTCAAGAATTTTATTGACATCATGATGAGCTTATCCATTAATGTGCCATTGGTTGAAGCTTGGAACGAATGCCCAGCTATGCAAAGTTCATGAAAGATTTGGTGACAAAGAAGAGGTCAATGAATTGTGAGATCATAAAAATGACACATCAAGTGAGTGAAATTGTGCACTCAATGGCTCCGAAATTAGACGATCCTGGAGCTTTAACAATCCCTTGCACCATTGGAAGATCCGACTTTGCCAAAGCTCTTTATGATCTAGGGGCGAGTATCAACTTGATACCCTACTCGGTGTTCAAAAATTTGGGAATTGGGCAACCAAGACCCACATCTATGAGGTTACAAATGGCGGATCGTACTATTAAGAGACCATTGGGTATCATTGATTATGTGTTGGTTTGTGTTGATAAGTTCATCCTCTCGGCGGGCTTTGTGATTCTTAATTATGAAGTGGACTATGAGGTGCCTATTATTTTGGGTAGACCTTTCCTTGCTACAAGGAAGGCTCTTGTTGATGTGGAAGCCGGTGAGCTCACCTTCCGGGTGGGTGATGAAAAGGTGATTTTCCATGTGTGCAAATCTATGAGGCAACTGAATAGCAATAAAGTTTATTCGTTTGTGGATTTAGTGACCGAGGTGATTGTTGATGATACTAGTGCCATGATGAATGTTGATGATACTTTGGAGGCTGTTTTGCTTAATCATGATGATGATGATGACAAGGATGGCTATGTTGAATGTGTGAATGCATTGCAAGGAATGGGGTCGTACACTTATGAACCCCGAAAATTATCCTTAGATCTTGAGAACTGGAAGACTCCTCCAACAAAGCCCTCAATCGAGGAGCCCCCACTTTGGAGTTAAAGTCATTGCCTCCACATCTCAGGTATGAATTCCTTGGCCCGTGTTCTACTTTACCAGTTATTCTTTCCTCTTTCTCGACTAACGCGCAGGTGGCGGTGCTATAAAAGAGGAAGAAAGCTATCAGATGGACATTAGCAGATATTCAGGGTATAATCCACGCCTTTTGCATGCACAAGATTATAATGGAGGAGGACGCCAAACCCTCCATTGAACATAAAGAAGATTAAATGAAGCAATTCAAGAGGTGGTGAAGAAAGATATCATAAGGTGGTTGGATGCAGGGTTGTTTACCCAATTTCTGACAGCTCGTGGATCTCTCTGGTGCAATGTGTCCCAAAGAAAGGGGGCATGACTGTGGTCACTAATGACAAGAACGAGTTGATTCTTACAAGAACGGTGACTGGGTGGAGAGTGTGTATAGACTATCACAAGCTCAAGAAAGTCACAAGGAAAGATCATTTCCCACTTCCATTCCTTGATCAAATGCTTGATAGGTTGGCCTCCGTGCTTTCTATTGTTTCCTTGATGTATATTCCGGCTACAATCAAATTCTTATTTCTCTGGAGGACCAAGAGAAGACTACTTTCACATGTCTTTATGGTACTTTTGCATTCTCGCGGATGCCATTTGGGTTATGTAATGCACCGACGACTTTTCAATGGTGTATGATGGCTATCTTCACCGACATGGTGGAGGATTTTCTTGAGGTTTTCATGGATGACTTTTTCGTGGTCGGGAATTCTTTTGATGATTGCTTGAAATATTTAGATAAGGTCTTGGCAAGATGTGAGGAGACAAACTTGGTATTTAATTGGGAGAAATATCAGTTCATGGTCGAGGAAGGCATTATCCTCGTCCACAAAATTTCAAAGCATGGTATTGAGGTCGACAAGGCCAAGATAGAAGTTATTTCTAAACTCCCAACCCTACATCCGTGAAGAGAATGAGGAGCTTCTTGGGTCATGCGGGATTCTATCACCGATTCATCATGGATTTTTCCAAAGTGGTGAACCCCTTGTGTAAGCTTTTGGAGAAGGATGCCAAGTTCTATTTCACTGAGGATTGCATGAAGGCATTCGAATTGCTTAAGTTTAAGTTGACTACTACTCCTATTATTACCGCACCGAATTGGAGCTTGCCTTTCGAGCTCATGTATGATGCAAGCGATGTGGTGGTCGGAGCAATTTTGGGGCAACGTATCAACAAAATCTTCCATCCGGTCTACTATGCTAGTAAGACCATGAATTATGCCTAAGTCAACTACATAGTGACCGAAAAAGAGCTACTTGCTATTTTCTTTGCTATGGAGAAGTTCCGCCCGTACTTGATGGGTACAAAGGTGATTATCCACACTGATCATGCGGCACTTCGGTACTTAATGAGAAAAAAGGATTCAAAGGCAAGGTTAATGTGGTGGGTGATTCTATTAGAAGAGTTTGATCTAGATATTCAAGACCGCAAGGGTAGTGAAAACCAAGTGGCGGACCACTTGTCTTGCTTAGAGAAGGAGGGAAGACCATATGAAGGCCTTGAGATAAATGATTCCCTCCCCGACGAACAACTTCTAGCCATTTCAATGACCGGGATGCCATGGTTTTCTGACTTGGAAAATTATCTTGTGAGTGGTATTATACCGAATGAGTTCTCTTCAACCAAGGGAAGAAGGTCAAACGGTTAGGATGAGCCGTATCTCTTCCGAATTTGGACCGATGGTGTGATTCGACGATGTGTGCCAGAGGAAGAACAAGTGGATATTCTTGAGGCTTTCCACTCTTCACCATATGGTGGTCACCATGGTGGAGCAAGAACGACAACAAAAGTGTTGAGTTGTGGATTCTATTGGCCTACTCTCTACAAAGTCTCTACTAATCTAGTCAAGCGTTGTGATGAATGTCAAAGGGCCGGTGGGATTTCTAAGAAGAATGAGATGCCCCTCACCACCATCTTGGAAATTGACATTTTTGATATGTGCAACATTTAATTTCATGGGACTGTTCGTGAGCTCTTGTGGGAATACTTACATTTTGGTAGCTGTGGACTATGTGTCAAAATAGGTTGAAGCAGTGGCTTTACCCAACAATGAAACTCGAAGTGTGGTGGCATTTTTGAAAAAGAACATCTTCACAAGATTTGGTACTCCAAGGGCCATTATAAGTGATGGGGGATCACACTCTTGCAACAAATTTTTTGATACCTTACTCACCAAGTATTGTGCCACTCACAAGGTCTCGACCCCCATCACCCTCAAGCAAGCGGACAAGTGGAAGTCTCCAACCGGGAGATCAAGAGTATTTTGTCAAAGACAGTGAATGCCAACCGGACGGATTGGTCGAAGAAACTTGATGATGCTCTTTGGGCTTATAGGAGGACTTACAAAACATTGATTGGTATGTCTCCATATCGGTTAGTGTTCGGGAAATCTTTCCACCTTCCGGTGGAACTTGAGCATAAGGATATGTGGGCATTGAAGAAGCTTAATCTTGAATGGGATGTTGCCGCCAACTTAAGGGTGGCACAATTGAATGAGCTTGATGAATTCCTGTACCATGCATATACTAGTTCTTCCTTATATAAAGACAAGATGAAGTACCTCCATTACACGTACATTCGGGACAAGGAGTTCAAAGAAGGCGATCTTGTGTTATTGTTCAACTCTCGGTTACAGATGTTTCTGGGAAAATTGAATTCTAAGTGGAGTGGTCCGTTTGAGGTTGTGAATGTGACAAAAGTGCATTAGACTTGAAGAATAAAAATGATGAAGTGTTTAGAGTCAATGGTCACCGGGTGAAGCATTATCTTGGAAAATTTGATGATGGCCATGTCGTAGCATTAATTCATTTCAAGTGATTGATGGTAATCTGCATTGTGCCGCGATGTTAAATCAGGTTCTTCTTGGGAGGCAATCCATGTTTCTTTTTATTTTTCTTTTTCTTCTTTTTTAGATAGGTTTTGTTTTGAGCTAACTGATTTTGAAGTGAATTGCAGGAATGAGTGTGCATTACATGTATTGTGCTAAAAAATGGCCAAGTGTTAAAAAGTACGGACCGCATATCTATTGTGCGGACAACACAAATTTGTATGCCACAACAGAGAGGAATCTGCGGTCGCACAAAAGAATTGTGCGGCCGCACAACTGGAGACCAAAAAATGCAATATCTAAAGTTTGGAATTGCAGAGAAATGACCATTCTGTGGCCGCACTTAAAATTGTGCGATCCGCATAATTTTCTGCGACGACACTCACTTTTGTGCGGACCGCGGAGCTTCAGCTGGGTTCAGGTAAAGAGTGTGGACCGCACTCAACTGAATTTTTGACCTAATTTGGTCAACCTATAAATAGGTCCTCATAGCACTATTCACAACTTTACACACTCTAAAATTTTGAGACCTAAGCAAGCACAATGCACACAAATTGTTTCACATTCCATCGTCATTTCATCAGTCTAGATTCTCCCCTGCATCCTTCATCACTGGTATATTCAATTCATGTTTAGATTTTTCAATTTTTCATAGTTTTTGTTCTTAAGTAGTGTAGTTATTTTTAGGCCTAAAATGTCAAATGTTCTTCATGTGTGCTTAAAATTATTTGGGTAATATCATATGCACTCATTGGGGGCTGGGTAAACCATGTGTCATGATTAATTTGCCAATACCGTGTCTTAATTGTGCAAAAAATTGCAAAACCTAAGTCAGTGCTGTTTTACTTTGAATTGTGCGACCGCACATGAAATTGTGCGGTCCACAGATCCTGTGTTAGGGAAAAAAGGTATGCATGCAATGTGCGGACCGCACTCAAAATTGTGCGGTCCGCATAAAAATATGAGCGACCGCACTTTGAAACTTCAGAGAACTAGTAGTCTGATCCTGGTTGTGTGCGTCTGCACTCAAAATTGTGCGGTCTGCACTTCAGTTGTGTGACCGCACTTTAAAATTGTGCGTCCGCACAAGGCAGTGTTCGGCCGCACTCAAAATTATGCGGTCCGCACTTTCTCATTTGTGCACTATTTTCCTGCAACTGTTATCACTTCTTTTGGACTTCAACTGACTTATGTGCTTTGTATTGCAGACTATGGTTCGATCAAGAGGCCGAGGTGATATATCTAAAGGGAGGGGTGAACCCTCCCGAGGTCGAGACAAGGGCACTCAACCTTTGGGAGTGCAGAAGAAAGCATTGGCCAAAAAGCAAACCACGGGTAGAGGTAGGGCCACAGAGCCCTCAGAATCCAGCTCTTACATCCCATCTAGGGAACCCTATGAGGGTCACTCAGTGGAGGAACAACCTGAGGCCCATCCCCAACCATCACAATTCTCAAGGAGATACCAAATTCGCAACGAACCCTTCACCACAACAAGTTCTTCTGAGAGTTCAGATGCCGGTAGCCAGGGTTCATATGCCTCCTCTACACACACTCCCTCTGCACTAGTTGCAGTAGATGATGATAATGATGTTCCTGAAGATGGTAGAGGATGTGACACTAGAGTGGGAGGCCTAGAGAGGTCGAAGAAGAAGGAGATGTGGGAAGATATATTTGTCAGCTTGATAGCCTTCGTAAAGTTCAGAGAGTGGTGGCCCCAGAGATCACTCACACTTGAGCGAAAATTTTTATTGAAGGATTTGGATAGATATAATCCAAATGTCCTTAAGCAGTTCATGGAGCACAAGGGGTGGATGTGGTTCACCAGAGTGTTATGGATGTCAAGGAACATTCGGTACGAGAATTCTATGCCAATGTGGCACACATCAAGAAGGGTACCAAAGTGACCAAAGTGAGGAACTTGAAGGTCAGATTCAATCGAGGCACTCCGAACACTTACTTGGGGTTCGAGGAGGTAGAGGCAGTCCAATACATGGAGAAGCTTTCTATGGGTGATGCAGCTTGCCCTTGGCTAGCAGAGGTCTTGGCAGCTCTAGGACCACCACCACCGTGGATCACAACGGGGGCTTCCATTGCACGGGACACCCTCAATTTTGAATCAAAAGGGTGGAAAAATTTTGTGTGCAACCATATTGACCCGAGCCAAAATGAAAACAGTCTTCCCATCCCCCGAGTAGTTTTGGTTGCATCTATCATGGTTGGGTACCCAACCAATGTGAGATCCATCATGTCGGCCAACATGTCAGTGGTCGTTAGAAAAGGTGAAAGCTCCTACCCATATCCCAACACCCTCACAGAATACCTTACGGATGCAAAGGTGGAACCGAGGAGCTTTGATACAAAGGTGCGGGCCAAAAAACCCTTCTCATGGTTTTCTTTGCAAGATCCGGGAAATCCAAAGTTCAAGGGTAAGGCAACTTCCACTGTTGGCCAGTATGATGAGCCATCGGTGGTGGTTACAGATTCAGCTGCTGAGCCTTCTACAGCTCCTATGCCTTCTACAGCTGCCATGCCTTCCACAACAGCTGGTCCTTCCACCGCGACAGCTGACATGCTACCACCTTAATCTTCTAGACCATCAGCATCAGTAGCACTGCCTGCCTCATCCATATATCTACTCACTGTGCTGCGAGTCCCCAGACATTGGAGAGTCTCAACAACTGGATGCAGACAACTACTTCAAAGCTGTCTGAAATATCCAGTGCTGTTGCAGCATGGTCCTCTATCCCAGCAGCACCACAAATTCCTCTGTCACTGGAGGAAACATTGAAAAAGATCCTGCACAATCAGAAGATCATCATGGATACATTGGTGTAACATGGGGGAGCTATTGAGGATTTGGGAAAACAAGTGAAGAAGATGAGGAAATCTCAGGCCTCAAAGAAATCAGTGGATAGATTGAGAAAAGAAGTGACCAAGATTGTATCAGCTGGGGATCTCCTATTTACATTACTGATGGAGATAGATCCATCAGTACCAGCAGCACCATCTGCAAAGGCACCAGCCGACCAGTCTGACGAGCCAGACCTTTCTGCCAATACAGCTGAAGAGGTGCTTCAGATGTTCACAACACCGTTACTCCCTGAGCAGAGGATGATGAGATCTAGTTAGAGGAGCCCAAGGGTGGTGATGATGCCACGCACACTGAGACCACATAGGGAGTTCCCTTTACTCTCTACCCTTCCTTATTCTGGTTTTTGTTAAGCATTGAGGACAATGCTTATTTTTATTCAGGGAGGTGTTCTATTTTGGTTGGTTTGATATGACATTGTCCTATAATAACTTTAGTACTCTTTTTCTTTTATCTTTAGTTTCTCTTTCATTATGTATATTCCTCCCTCTCTATTGATGTATATATTATATTCCCCTTGGTTTGTATATTCATTTGTCTTGCTTTCAGTAGTTTATTTTATAGCTTATTTATTTTGTTTTCTTAGTAGTCCAGCTTCTTATTTATTTTAATAGCTTATTTTTTGATTTGGTAGCTTCTTTTTATGTTTAAGTAAGCAATAAGCCTTTTGTTTTCTTAATGTCACGGTTCTTTCCAAATGTGAGTTTTGTGTGAACTGGGTGGCTCTTCCCAACGATGGATGGCGTCACAACCTTCTTAAGAGATTGAGTCCATTTTTGATGTTTAGATAAAAATAATAGTATTAATGAATAAAAAGGGTCAAACATGCTTCACTTGGTACCAACACACTTAACTACACGTTTATGGTTAAAATAAGTTTTTGAAAAGAAATGGCTCTAGTTAGTGACCTTGTGACTCTTGTGTTGACTTAGAAAATCATCGAGTGGTTTAGTTGAACCATTAGCGATTTTCAATCTTGAATATAGTTGTTGTGGGCCCTTGACTCTAACCTCTCTAAAAATCCAGATGTGTCATAGGTGAGATGTTTTGTTAGAAGTCCAAGTACCCGTGCAAATGATCTAGAAGAACTTGCCCCGAATGTGTTTCTAGGAGAAATTCTAAGTTTTGCTTGGCTTGAGAAGTAATTGTAGGCTCTCCTTAACCTGTTTTGAAACTTTCCATGGACCACCAATGATGTTATCCCTAGTCAACCCGTTTGATCCTAAAGACTTTTTCATTTGAAAACCATGTTACAAGCCTTTACCCATTTTATAGTGACCCTTTCTTGGCACCCGAGCTTTCCTTAACACTCATGAGAAACAAATGACAAAAACATAAGTTTGGGGGAGAGACGAGGAGTTTGAAAGTGGTATCAAGGCATATAAAGAGAAAAGAAATGAAGACAAGGAAAGGCAAAAAAGAAAGAAATAAAGAACAAAAAGAAAGTGAATAATTTGAAGGGTTGAAGGAATTCAAAAGAAAGCAAAAGTGCAAAGCATGGAGAAAACAAAGAAGGAGAAAATGAATATCATGACCAAGAAAGAGTGATGTCAAGTCTCTCTAATTCTCCTAAGAAAAAAGAAAATGACTCAAAGATTCGGCAAATCATGAGCTAAAAAGAAAAATGGAGTGCTTAAGGAAAGATGAATCCATTCTATTCCAACATTTTCCCCCTTAGTCCAAAAGCCTTCATTACATGCCGAAAAAGCCTTACGTGATTTCAAGCCGAGTAAGCATACATCAGTGTTGATCTACATGAGGGGCAAGAATATGGTACTTAGAGCCGTACTTGTGACATTATTTTGAGAGTGATGAGCGAACCTTTCACAAGTCATTAAATTGAGCGCTACATTATTAAGTGAAATGAGCTAGCGGAAAGTATAGAGGAGGAGTTTGGGATCCACAGTGACCTACATGAAAGTGCGAACTTCCTTGATGAGTAAAGTCAACTCTTGATACTCAAGTGTCACATTAGAGCTATTTGTGCTTTAACATTCAAAACATGGCCTTGTTGATAATTCATGAGTGTGTGGGTAATTGTTGGTCCCAATTGATATGTGCTTGATTCACCTTAGGCTAGCTGAAATAGCTCTTTTCTTGTGGAGATGGGAATTACATTATTTGCTTGAGGACAAGTAAAAACTTAAGTTTGGGGGAGTTGATAAGTAGGGATGTTGACTACTTATTTGCACCCATTTACTTTTGTTTTAGCTAAAAAATGCTTAAAGGTATTCTCGAAAAGTGATAACATATGCTTTCTTGCAGGAGTATTGGAAAATGATCCAAAGCAACGAAATTCAACTCAAGAAGGAGTATTTTGGACAAGGACTAAAAACAAGCAAAAAGAGCAAAGTGCGGACCGCACAATATTAAGTGCGGCCGCAGAACATGAAATAATTTTGTTAGAGCTCCTTTGCAATATGCGGACCGCAAAATTATTGTGCGGCCACAGATGTTGAAGATCAAAGAGTTCGGACTTTCAGTCCATCAAGAAGTGCAGACCACACTATTATTGTGCGGCCACAGAAGTCCAGATTGCAGCCGCACTCAAAAATGTGTGGTCCGCAGAACCTGAAGAAGTGCGGGCGCAATTCAAAATTGTGAGACCGTAGAAGTCCCTCCTGTCAAGCTCAACTTCAAAGTGCGGACCACACAGAGAATTGTGTGGCCGCAAAATCTCCAAAAGAGCAATTTTGTCAAAAAATTTCAGCTATGTATAAATAGTCTTTTATGTCAAATTTAGGTCAAGTTTGAACTTCAGAAAGTATATAGCTAGTTTTTATTTACTGCTTTGGGAAATTTTATGATAGTTTATATATTTTACATTGGATTTTCATCCCTTATTCATATGATATAAGCTTAATAAACTTTTCTTCTTTTGTTTCTTCATTTTTTATGTATGAGTAGCTAAATTTTTAGCTAGGGTTATGACCCAACCCTAGTGTGGGTACTGTTACACCCCCTGTTTTTGTACCCGAGGGTAAGTCGTAAGTCATTTGATGTAAGCTCGGAAATGAGATCGTCTTTGAAAGTACATAAAGTAGGTTAATCATGTTATCTTGGAGGTTAAAAATCTTTAATATCATGGATAACAAGCACCAAGAGGTTTGAAAGTCTTAGAAGCTAAACAAATTGAAGAAAATAAGTTTCGTCAAAAGTCGACACGTCAGGAGTGTTATAACATGAACATTTGGGGTGAGACTAGGATGCTTAACATGATAAGGAGGTTATGTTATGAGTTATTTTAGTTGTATGATAGTCGTGTGTTACGTTTTAACGTCAAGCAAGTTTTGAATCAAAGGTTGGCAAAGGTCATCCCAAGTTACATTCATAAATGTGCTGAAAATTAGATCAAATACAACTGAGATTTTCTCCAAATATACTTGGAATTATGGGATGATCTACCTACAAAATTTAAAATCTACTAGTTTAGTTTCTAACGCACTTAATCGTTCATCGATACGACATCGTAGTAGAGAGATAATTTTTTTTCACGAGACTGCGCAAGCAGCTCCCATGGGACCCACAAAGTCGGTGTAAAACTTCAGCTTGTATTTAAGTCAATTATATGTCATTTAAACTCATTTTTGTCATCCACAACAGTTCCTAAACCCTCCTAAATGATCTCCAAGGGTTCCTCCATGATTCTAGGGTATAATCCTAAGATAAAAACATGAATCCAATGCTAGAAATCTCGTGATGCTTGCTAGATCGTAGTTCTTCATCTTGTGGATGTTTTGGAGGGTTCTTCAAAGGTAAGTAACTTCATATTTCGTGTTGTTCTTTATTATTAAGCTAAGAATCAGTCCCTCCTTCATATATATTAGAGTTTCAAGGCGAAATACAAGTTTTTATACACCAAGTTGAACACAAAAGTTGATTCAAGAAGAGAATACAACTCCTATAGTGTTGTGGTGTGATTGAGGGTTGTTGTGAGCTACACCAGCTAGGGATTTCAAGTTTATGTACTGCATAATATAAGTAAATCATGTTCTTGGTTGTGCTTAAGGTCAATCATGTGCTGGTTGAGTTGTTTTAGTGAAAATCTACAAGATAGTAATTGACATGGCATAAGGAATCATTATCTGTTTTTTTTTGTGGGCTGTGTTGAGGCTATATATATGGTTTGTTGTGGCTGGAAATTGTTATAAATAGTTTTATTATGTTTTGGCTTCTGTATTTAAGCTTATATATGTGCTAATTCAGTGGATTAAAGAAGATAACCTAAAAAATAAGAGGTTGACGATAAAGGTTAAGGTGCTACGCGTGCGAACTATATTTGAAGATTATGCTTATGGAATTTTGGGTTGAAAATGATATGATAAGCATAAGTATAATGTTATAAATGTTGTAGGCAGATTAATGGAAAATGAGTTGGATTCAAACCATATTTTATTAATCGTAAAGTGAGTTTGCCACTCAAAATGGTTGTTGAACTAACCGGAGAGCTTATTGTGAATTATATTTTTGGTGTTTGGGATGTTTGATGACTTTTGGTAACATATGGGATGTTGTACAAATAGGGGGGGTGCTTTCTATTTTCTTGTAGAATATTTTTTTCCAAATATGAGAGTTACAACACTTATATGATGACGACGGAATCATTTACTCATCGTAGATGTAAGAAGATCATATTGAGCTTTCTTGACGATTGGATAGAAGATTTCAAAGGTGTGTTAAGGCACTTCCTTCTTTATATTGGCATGATCTAAAGTGAAATGAACATACACGATACACTATTTCATAACGAATCTACTCCTAGCAACTAAGGTTGTCCATGTTGTTCTTTTCTTATAAAGTTATCCTAAGAAAGTATGTATGATCCTTGAATCCTAGTGATGTTCATATTGATGGTATGATGTACATAATGTTAATCAAAGGTGAAATGACCTTACGTCACTCCAAAAGGTTTAGAACGTGATTCCATGAGTCCAGCATGCATTATATATGTATCTACTTTACTCCACCCAGCCGCGCTATAGTCGGCCGAGTACGACACCTATTGTGCAACCACTGATCAGTTGGGTTTACCGAGATCCACATGGCCGGGTACGATTCTACCGAGCCTTATGATGATCGGGTACATTTTACCGAGTCCTCTTCGAGGCCGGGTACGATATGATGATGATGATGCCCACATAGGTGTATGGTTTTAAAAGATTATGTATATATATGTATCACGCATTTCATGTCACTATCTCTCAGAGGCACTGAGATGCTACTGGTTGTATCTCCTATATCTCTCTTTACATTACTGTTTTTATTTATGCTTTTCTACCTTACATACTCAGTACTTTATTTGTACTGACGTCCCTTTTGCCTGGGGACGCTGCATTTTATGCCTGCAGGTCCCGATAGACAGGTTGACAGTCCTTCTAGTAGGCTATCAGCTCAACGGAAAGTGTTGGTGCACTCCAGTTTCTCCGGAGTTGCCTAGTTGGTCAATATGATTTGGACATGTATTGATTGGTATGGCAGAGTCCTGTCCTGACCTTTATGATGTTTATGTACTCTTAGAGGCTTGTAGACAGATGTCAGGTATATGGATACTTGTATGGCCTTGTCGGCCTATGTTTTATGTTTACAAATGCTCATGTCAGCCTTATATTCCCGTATGTCACATGTATAAGTTTCTATATCATGTTAGGTCGTTCTATGTCTAGAATTCCCTTATGTTTTATTTCGGTTATGTCATGATGACCCTTTTGGCACATTTACCCATGATAGTACAATAAGAAAGATATGTTACGTTGGTACTCGGTTGAGTAAAGTATCGGGTGCCCGTCGCAGCCCTCCGGTTTGGGTCGTGACAAAAGTGGTATCAGAGCAGTTCTGTCCTAGAGAGTCTACAAGCCGTGTCTGGTATAGTCTTGTTTATGGGTGTGTTGTGCACCACACTTATAAGCGGGAGGCTACAGGGCATTTAGTATTTTCACTCTTTCTTCTTACTCTAGATCATGTGGTAGGGCTCAGTTGTAAGAAATCAAACTCCTATATTCTATTATTCATAATACAATGATGCCTACATATAGAAAGATAGTTGGTAAGAGATTGAATGTGGTTGTGGAAGAGTTGAGTCAGAGGAACTCAATTTTGCATCATGCTTATGATGAGTAAATGTGAGGTCTTCAACAGATCATGTGTGTACTAATATGGGTAAGTTTCTTAATAAAGAGCTCTAAGGAAAGAATATCTACTACCCATATGGTAAAAAGAAATAAGAGAATCAGAAGGTAGATACAAGTTTCAACAAGGAAAAGAAGCAAGATGAATAAGGGGAGGTACCTAGTTAATAAAGATTATCAGTATTTATAATTCAGGCAGAGAAATATAAGCATTTTGAGTTACTTTCAAGAGTAACAGGGATATCTCCAGTTGACCATACCCATCTCAATTATGCCCTATGAGAGCTAACAAATATAATATAAGAGAAGGATAGGATATTAGGATCTAGTTGGCGTTAGAGTAACCCAAAATTGTGGATGGATTGTTATCATTGTCTAACATTTTTGAAGGGTAGTGCAGGACATGGTAATAGTTCTCATCGGGAGATAGCCAGATAGTGCACTCTAGAATAATACAGTCGGATATGAATACTAGAATTTTCAGAAAGTTCAGAAGATAGGCATTGGAATCATAGAAGGGATAAATATTTACCTTATTATGACTCCAACCCCTAGTAAAAAAAAGGAGAATGTTAGGCGTCCCGAAGAGCTAGTGAGATGAAGCAGGGGGAGCTAAAAGTTAAAGAACATTTCGTTGAAGTCTTCAAAATAAGATGATAGACAGAAATATTAGCAGGAGAATAATAAGGGAGTAAATGAAACATTATGATTAATATGTGATAAATGGGTGATAACAATAAATCAAAATATGACACAATGACACAGTCTATAATCAAGTGAAGGAAAAGACAAGAGGAGACAGTCCTTGAGTCAATACAAGAGTATAAGCCATAAAGCCATACCCTCATTTCGAGAAATGAGTTGGTGACTCAAGCGTGATTACCAGAAGGAAGAGTTAGACACTCAGAGTAATATAAATTGGTATGGGCTAGTGAACAAGATAAACTGAACATGAATTAGGGAACGAAGGAATTGGTAATAGTCGGCATCGTTTCAGAGATCATGTTTCGACAATAATAGAATGAACAATAGAAGAATAACATTTTAAAGGTCATTCACAAAGATGCTTCCCTAAAGTAAGCACTATGAGCAGAGTTAAGCTTAAGGGACTAAATGTGCTAGTTACACCAGGTGTCACCCTTGTGCGTAAGAAATTCAATTATCCCTGGTGTAGAAGGGTTACTGCAAAGCGATTAATATGTCAGTGAAGATGTGAAAATAAATGCCAAAGATGAAGAGGTAACTATCGAATGGTAAAGGAAGAATGCATTAAAAAGTTGAAAGGAATAAGATTGCATTTATTCAGATCTTGCAGATATAATATGACTCCAGAACATTATGCAAGCATGACATCAGGGATAATCAATAAGGGTTTTGCACTCGATGATATTGATAAATAAATGGGAATGAACACTTGATACATAAGGATCCCGTAAGATAGGTAAGTTAAGTCGAAGGACATAACCCAAGAGGCGTTACATAAAATACAAATATGAGAGTGGACCAACGGGTAGTCTGTAGTTGATTCAGGAAGAGCATAGTTATGATTAGATAGGAGGATACAGACAAATCAGTAGATCATGCAAGATAAACATAGTGAAACCCAACATAGGAAATTCAGTCTCTCAGATACGACATCGTAATCCTCGAGAAATATTCAGATAGGAGTTGGGGTAGTAGAAGGTACAATATAAGTGTTACGGAAATAAAAGAGAGTGCCACTAGGGAGACAATTGAAATTTCAATTCAAAAGCAACCTACGAGCACAAGGGCGCGGAGGTAAGTAACTAAGGATAATGATAGGTGAGTAAGAACATCAAAAATACCGTAGGGTATACAATGTAATAAGCGCGTAGCTTTACAAGAGTCAGAAGTTCTTCCCTAAGTACTACAACGAAAGACTTGATGAGGAAATAAGGAAGAAGGTTTCCACCTAAGCATAGTGACCTAAAGAGGAAATGATCTTGTAACAAAAGTCTCACTACAACATTGTATGTACTCCATAAGAAAGTGGCACATATCGTGGCTAATGAACGGGAAGAAGAAAAAAAAAATCAAAAGTTGATATTTGAGATCATATGAGTTACAAGGAATTCCAATATTCGTGAAGCCAAGTATCCATGCAGAAAGTGGCAGAACGACAATGAAAAGTAATTGCTTACATTTAAAGATAACTGGGAAGGCATGAAAGGAAACCTACGGTGCTAGCATGTTAAAAGGAAGGTTGCGAGTAGTATAAATAGATATGCGTAGGTCACAAGCTAAAGTATTGTATAGAGACAAGGTTTTAGGTAGATATGAGTAAGGATAAGAAAAGGTGAGTGAGAAGGTGACAAGAATAGGTAAGGCCTTGGGATTAAACCCATCAAAATAAGAGGGCTGATGGTTTCCATAAGTTATAGAAAGCTCAGTATAGCCCGAACGAACCCAAAGGAGTATAAAACTAGGAGAATTTAGAAGAGATGGAATGCTGCCCGGATAGTAAAGTAAGGGTCTAATTGTGATAGATGATAAGAGGATGACATTTAGCCCTTTGATTGAGTAATGATTTTGAGAAAAGGAATTTCATGAACTACATGGGATTAGAATACCCCCATAAGATGAATCACGTTGGGATGCTATGAAATACGGTTATTGAAGTATAGTATCGTCCCTAGGTGGATCAAGAAAATCACTTCAAATGTCCCTTGATGCGACATGAGCCGTAGTGACAACGTATTACATGAGAGGTTTCAAGTTATCAGTAGTAGATTATGGATCAACATTAAGGTGAATCAACAATGGATGGATAAAATTTCCAAAATATGAGATGAGATTAGACTGTCATTCTTAATATGAACAGTAATGAGGAAGCATTAAAGGACTTAGATTTATACATATAGGATAAGCAGCGACAACATACCCTATAGTTGGGTTACAAATCTCGGTAATAATAAACCGAAGTAAGTGTTATGGTATATTATGACCCACATAGATGTAGTAAATCCATAAGCATAGATAACTGGGGCTATGAAACAAGATATATCAATAGTCGTACGTTCGACAAAGTACCGAGCAAAGAACTTCAGTACACTTATGGATTCCCAGAGGGACAACTTGTCATAGTTCTTTATATGTTCACAAAGTGAGGCCTAGGTTTGGCAAAAAGCTCGAGAAAAAAAGAGAGAAGAGTCACATAGGCGCGCATAAAAGGTCAGAGTCACACATGGTGGATGACAGAAGGTAGAAATAGTTGCGAGATTGGAAGAATTTCGATCACAAGTCATGGTGTGAGAAAGAGGCCTAAAGGGGGGAATGCCTTAGACTCTGGATTTATTCACAGAAGAGTTGGGAAGATAGTAAAGACAATATTAAAGTATTCATAAGAGCTATAGGTTATGAGACTGATAAGCGCATCAGTCAACATTCGAGGATGAATGTTCCAAAGGGGGGAACGATGTTACACCCCATGTTTTCATACCTGAGAGAAAGCCGTAAGTCATTTGATGTAAGCTCGAATATGAGATCGTCTTTGAAAGTACATAAAGTAGTTTAATCATGTTACCTTGGAGGTTAAAAATCTATAAGATCATGGATAACAAGTACCAAGAGGGTTGAAAGTCTTAGAAGCTAAACAAATTGAAGAAAATAAGTTTCGTCAAAAGTCGACACATCTGGAATGTTATAACATAAACTTTTGGGGTGAGACTAGGGTGCTTAACATGATAAGGAGGTTATGTTATGAGTTATTTTATTTTTATGATAGTCGTGTATTACGTTTTGAAGTCAAGCAAGTTTTGGAACAAAGGTTGGCAATGATCATCCCAAGTTACATTCATAAATGTACTAAAAATTAGGTCAAATACAACTGAGATTTTCTCCAAATATATTTGAAATTATGGTATGATCTACCTACCAAATTGAACATCTAAGAGTTTAGTTTCTAACTCATTTAACCGTTTGTCGATACGACATTGGAGTAGAGAGATATTTGCTTTTTCACGAGACTGCGCAAGCAGCTCCCATGGGACCCACAAATCCGTTGTAAAACTTCAGCTTGTATTTAAGTCAATTATATGTCGTTTAAACTCATTTTTATCATCCAAAATAGTTCCTAAACCCTCCTAAATGATCTCCAAGGGTTCCTCCATGATTCTAGGGTAAAAGCCTAAGATAAAACATGAATCCAACGCTAGAAATCTCGTGATGCTTGCTAGATCGTAGTTCTTCATCTTGTGGCTGCTTTGGAGGGTTCTTCAAAGTTAAGTAACCTCATATTTCGTGTTTTTCTTTATTATTAAGATAATAATCAGTCCCTCCTTCATATATATTAGAGTTTTAAGGCGAAATACAAGTGTTTACACACCAAGTTGGACACAAAAGTTGATTCAAGAAGAGAATACAACACCTATAGTGTTGTGGTGTGATTGAGGGTTGTTTTGAGCTACACCAGCTAGGGGATTCAAGTTTTATGAACTTCATAATATAAGTAAATCATGTTCACGGTTGTGCTTTAGGTCAATCATGTGCTGGTTGAGTTGTTTTAGTGAAA
The DNA here is from genome assembly GCA_005239525.1 of Nicotiana knightiana. Taxonomy (NCBI): domain Eukaryota; kingdom Viridiplantae; phylum Streptophyta; class Magnoliopsida; order Solanales; family Solanaceae; genus Nicotiana; species Nicotiana knightiana. Next base: position 32,102 of record ML430263.1, on the reverse strand, counting down.
ATCTACAAGATAGTAATTGACATGGCATAAGGAATCGTTATATTTTTTTTGTGGGCTGTGTTGAGGCTATATATGGTTTGTTGTAGCTGGAAATTTTTATAAATAGTTTTATTATGTTTTGGATCTATATTTAAGCTTATATATGTTCTAATTCAGTGGATTAAAGAAGATAACCTGAAAAATAAGAGGTTGACGATAAAGGTTAAGGTGCTAGGCACTATATTTGAAGATTATGCTTATAACATTTTTGGTTGAAAATGATATTATAAGAATAAGTATAATGTTTTAAATGTTGTAGGTAGATTCATGGAAAAGGAGTTGGATTCAAACAAAATTTTATTAATCGTAAAGCGAGCTTGCCGCTCAAAATGGTTGTTCAACTAATCAGAGAGCTTATTGTGAATTATATTGTTGTTGTTTGGGACGTTTGATGACTTTTGGTAACATATGGGATGTTGTATAAATAGGGGAGGTGCTTTTCGTTTTCTTGTAGTGAAAATGGGGAGGGTAGCTGTATGATCCTGTTGATATTGTTGGGAAGAAAGCATGCTTTAGGATTTACATTCTGGGTATTTGCATTAGACTCCATGTCCTAGGACCAATATGTTCATCCAAATCATGTTAAACATTGCATTAGATATCATGCTCCTAAGACTGCACATTTACTGCTTCAGCATATCACATGTCATTAATCCATGTGTTTTAACACTGTATTAGTTCATTACTTAGAGATCTTGCACCTAGGTCAATGAATAACTTCAATATAAAACTGTCACTCTTATGTGCATTTAGAAATCATGTTCTAGGAATTCGGTTTGCATTCTCTTCAGTACGCCTAGTTATTAACTAAGATAAGCAACTGACCATGAAAAGGTATAAAAATCGTCTCTCATATAGATGTTATACTTCTGAATAAAAACTGGTAAAAATTCCCTTTTTAAGTCTTCGTCACCTAGAGCAGCATGTTGTAGGTTAAAAAAACTTCTAAACTGTTAAACATCTCCTGTAATTGTGATCGCATACACTCACACGCCTAGGCAAGCCTTAGGTAATTAATTTCTATAAAATTAGAAACTGCTTTGATTGTGTTTACTGCTTAAAGACTCACAGGTTTAAAAATCAGTAAGCAAACTGATTAGGACCTTGTCGTTGAGTTTATGAAACAGTTTTGCATATTCCTATGCATTGAGGTCACTTAGATATCCTGTCTTAGGATCCTTTTTCTAATAAAAACTGCTTTTGTCTGTGTTTGAGACATGCTGTTTATTTGCATTACATGTGGAGGTGAATCTGAGCTTTTTAACTGCTTCTGTCACTTATCTGCTAGTCCTACTTGTTCTTGCCTGTCGTCTAGAATTTTCCCTTTTAAACACCTTAGGGGTTGTCTAAAATTGCCCATACTTAGAAGTCCTAAACTCCTCCAGGACCACAAGGAAGGGACGGGTAATATCACGCTTAGAACTCGTTAAATAAAACCCGCTTAATAACCGCTAAGGGGTGGGACAATGGGTAGAAAAGGATATGATGACCTGTGCGCTAATGCAACGTGTAGCCTATCATTGAGAAGTGATTACCGGGCATTGCATAGATGTGATCCTATAGGATAAACAACTTAGGACCTCCCTTATCCTTTATATATGTGTGCTTATACTGCTAATCTGTTAAGACCTTTATTTGTTTACATATGTGTGCTTAGTCTATCTACTTGCTACTTGAATAATTCACAAAATAGGTTTGGCCGGGACCCACGGTTGTGGAATTTGAGGGTGCCTAACACCTTCCCCTTGAAGTAATTTCAAGCCCTTACCCAATCTTTGCGTTTACAATTAGTGTTATAAATGACCCGCAGTAGGTGCCCTAATGCGCTTTAATTCGTTAGGTGGCGACTCTTCAAACTCATTATACCCCCTTTTTCCAAAAGGAAATGAGTTGTCCCAATAATGTCAAAAACCCTGACCAATATGAAAGGAGAGGAAAAAGGGGTCGCGACAGCATGTCGACTCTGCTGGGGATTCTAGGCTTTTACCATTACAAATCGCTTTGTGAATTTATGCCTTACTTTGTTAATGCTTGCACCATTTCCCTTTCCCCTTTATGTGCAATTAATTTATTTTTTCTGAAATGAAACTGACATGTTTCTTGTTTCCTTTTTAACCCCTTTTCAATTATAACTGCTGTATTTATCGCTTTCACTGCGTGCAAATACATGACAACATGTTGTTTATTGCTTATTCATTGCTGCATAATCATGCTCAACATCATACTCCACTCGTGCCTAAAAAAATCCTGTAGCAATGCTTGATGAGTAGTTGCGCTCTTCCTATTTATATCACCCCCTAAATTCGGAAAGGCTTATTTGCGGTAAAACCAGTCGATCAGCGGTGCAGTTGATGATTTTGTGCCTTTCCCCTTCGAGTTGTCCACTCGAGGGTACAAGTCTAAAACCCCATAGAAACATTACTCTTGTTATATTGTTCATGCATCATGGTCAAACCTAGGCAGGTTAATGTGTCGTCCGCACAATAACCCTTTAAGACAAGCCTTATCCAAAAGTCCACCGGGGTTTTCATAATCCCAACGGACGCAATCACGTTATGTGCATTAATTTGGAGATTAAATGTCAATATGCTAATCATAAGTGTATAAATAGTCGAATCTGGTGGGGGAAAGGGTCTAACCATTTTTTGTGTTGCAGAAAATGAGGCACGAAGTCCCCAGATTCGGTATGGTTAGCAATATTCCACCAATAATCCTAGACTGGTGGGAAGATCTTTCCTCGAGTGACAAGAAACATGTGAAGAAGGTCCTTCTGGGACCAAGTAGATTAGATTTATTCACTTTTCCAAATGTAATAAGGCCAAGTGCCAATAATGACTTATCTTTATTATCTTAGTGTCGTTTTGGGATTCATCTATTTTTATATTAATGAAATGAGGAATTTATTGGCATTTAAGTTCTCCAAATAAACTTGTCGCTAGGCCTACCTCGGGCACAACGGCTCCCAATTAGGACACGAATTTACATCTTTCCGCAATATATGTTTAAATACCGCAAGTACTTTTATCAGAACTCTTACTGACTTGACTACCTTTTTGTTTTTCTTTATTTTTATTATTCCCATTCCCCAAAGGTTGTTTCACGCATACTGGCATTATCAACTTATCATACCAGATCCAGAGGCCCTCCACCTCCTTCCTCCTCCAAGTGTACCGAAAATGGACTGATGTGTAATTGTCGAGGAGGAGGAGGAGGAGGAAGGCCCTACCATCCAAGACGTGAGCAAGGGATTATCCCTCAGAAATTGGACCGTCAGACCATCCAGGGCCCCGACGAGTCCCGGGGTAGCAAGTCTGAACAAGCATTGTTTATTTTATTTACTAATGATTTCCTTTCCACATTTTTCTATTTTAAATAAAATCTCCAGTGTTCCAAAAACGTTTGTTTAAATTATTGAAAATTGCTTTTTATTTTCAATGAATCGACATTTATTATTATCATTTTCTCTCATACTTTTACCTATGCAGCATTACTATTTCATATCTTGATGAACCAATGACTATGACGTGCAATGAGACAATGCAACAAAAGGATAGTGATTCAGAAGAAAAAGATATCATACCCGAGGAAATCGTCAGAGAAGTAGAGGACTTTGAGAAAAAACCTAAGTCCAATCTGGACGAGACTGAGGTAATCAACTTGGGAGATTCAGAGACTGTGAAAGAAACCCGCATCAACATCCGCCTGTCACCGCCAGAGAAAGAAGAGTATATGCAATTCCTGAAGGAGTATGAAGACATATTTGCATGGTTGTACGATGATATGACCGGACTAAGTACATCTATCGTGGATCACAAATTGCCCACAAACCCGATGTGACCACTAGTGAATTCCACAGCCTACAGACCTCAGATGAACGGAGCTGTAGAAGCCGCTAATAAGAATATCAAGAAAATGCTGAGAAAGATGGTAGAAAATCACAAATAGTGGCACGAAAAATTGTCATTTGCTTTATTGGGATACCGCACCACAGTCCGCACACCAACAGGGGCAACTCCTTACTTATTGGTTTATGGTACATAAGCTGTTATTCCTGTCGAAGTAGGAGCCGTTATGAGCAACTAGCCCTCATAGACGAAAAAAGGATGAACGCAGTGTGTCATGGGAAACTCTATCAGAATAGAATGTCCAGAGCCTTCAACAAAAAAGTCAAGCCAAGACAGTTCACACCGGGGCAGCTGGTGTTGAAAAAGATCTTTCCGCATCAAGATGAAGCCAAAGGTAAATTCTCTCCTAATTGGCAAGGTCCTTACATGGTTCACAGAGTGCTGACAGGAGGAGCTCTCATACTTGCAGAAATGGACGGAGAAGTCTGGCTAAAACGATCAATTCAGATACAGTCAAGCGATACTATGTGTAATTCTTTATACTTTTCTCAAATGATGTAAATTGAACTACACTCGACCTGAATCCCGTTTAAGAGGGGATACGTAGGCAGCCATGTGGGTTCGGTCACAATTCAATAAAAATTTAATTTTCCCCCACAATTGGAAACTGGGGCAGAATTTTGAGGAGGACCCTCAAAATTCCGAAGTCTCCTCAAAATTCCGAAGCAAGTTCAGCCGATCGCAGCATGTACAATAGTCAGAGATGTCAATCCATCTAACTGGGGCAGAATTTTGAGGAGGACCCTCAAAATTCCATAGCAAAAGAGGTTGCAATGTCTCGGATCTTGTCACGATCGTCGGTTCATAAAAAATTCTTAAAGTACATTTTTTACTATGTCTTTACAAAACTATGCATGCTTTCTTGTAAGGTAACTCTGTTTAGACAAACGCTACCCCAATGATGCAAACAGGATCACTAGACCAAGCCAAGTAGGACAAGCAAAGCCAACGGGGACACGAATCAACCTCCCCCATCTACAAAACTCATGATTTTTCTTTGGATGCAGGGACAAAGGGTAGACATGCCGCAAAGTCACAATCCTCACAACAATCGCGTTATCAAAATCTGCTACTAGCTAAGAAATTCTGCTACTATCTGCTATTCATTATACTTTCTACATAAGGCTAAAACGCCGCCTTCCCTTGCATAAGGCTAATCTCTGCCTTCATCCTGCATGAGGTTAAGCTCTACCTCCCCCATTTGCACAAGGCTAATCTCTGCCTTCATCCTGCATGAGGTTAAGCTCTACCTCCCCCATTTGCACAAGGCTAATCTCTGCCTTCATTTGTATGGGACTAAGCCTTGTCCAGCATCTTGCATGAGACTAAGCTCTGTCTCCACCTTGCATGAGGTTAAGCTCTACCTCCGCATTCGCATAAGGCTAATTTCTGCCTTCATTTGCAGAGGACTAAGCCCTGTCCCGCATCTTGCATGAGACTAAGATTTGTCTCCACCTTGCATGAGGTTAAGCTCTACCTCCGCATTCGCATAAGGCTCTGCCTTCATTTTCAGACTAAGACCTGTCCCGCATCTTGCATAGGACTAAGCCCTGTCCCGCATCTTGCATGAGGCTAAGCTCTGCCTCCATTTCCATAAGGCTAATCTCTAACTTCACCTGCATGGGACTAAGCCCTGTCCCGCATCTTTCATGAGACTATACTCTGTCCCTATACCTGCATGAGGCTAAGCTCTACCTCCAATTTACATTCTTTCACCGAGACCAAGCGCTATCTCTCTGACATTATCAACTTTGGTCTTCTTTCGGGCTAGGCTCTGCCCTCCACTTCGCAAGACTAAGCCTTGTCTTGTTGACATCATATTATTGCATTTCATGGGCTGAAATATTGCCAACCTGTCCAAAGGCGTCACAGTCTAAAGGCATCATCCTCATAGCCGGAAGACACCATGTCATGGCCTGAGGATCTCTCTCGACTTGCATATCATTATTCAAAGGCGTCATAGTTCAGAGGCACCATTCTCATGACCCGAGAACATCATATCATGGCCGGCGAATCTCTCACTGATCAACTCATGCCCCAGGACGTCATGGTCCAAGGACGTCATCCTTAACTGTCCGAAGACAACTTCCATGGTCTGAAGGGAATCTGCATCATGTTTAAATTTTTGCACAAATATATGCTCGTAATATTTTTTATTTGCAGGTAACCTGGCAAGCAACTGTCGTCTCAGCAGGAACGATCTCGCTCGAGTTCCTCCGACTATACCAAACCTGATCTCTCTCGTGAACCATTCATTCACTTATCCCTAGATATTGCGTCCGTTCTTGCGATGACTTCACCGATATATTTCACCGATGAATCCTAACTACACACGAAATGATTCCTGTAAAACCAGGGATATGTAGGCAGATCAGGAGCCAGAGTGTGGCCTAAATCCCTCCAACTGTTTCGCTCAGTCAAAATTGGCCATCATATTTTTACCCGACAACTCTTTCATCCTTTCCAGGTAAAGAGGGGCAGTTGTTGATACCCAATTTTTCCTAAAAAATATTTTAAATTGCATATACACTTTCAAAGTCATGCATTGGCATTAATTGATATTTTCCACAATTTCTCTACAGTTTTTATTAATTTGTCCAGCATTTTTATTTCTAATAAATAATTATAAAATTGCATCACAAATCATTTCAAAGACATTTCTTGATTTAATTTATTATTTATGGTCCTATTAAGTCCAAATTATTCCATAAATAGCCAAATTAGCACCTTTTGGCTATAATTGCAATAACGTTGCAATTATAGCCCATGCATATAATTCTGTACTATTTTTACCAGAATTAGTCTTTTGTACTTTAAATGCTAAATAATTATTTTTTAAAATATTTCTATGCATGAAATTCATTTTTTTATAATTAGTAACTATTTTATAAATTATTTAATTAATTTATCTTGGGTATTTAACAAATGGCCCTATTCTATTTCAATTATAGCCTATATAACCAGCCCAAATGACTAATTAAATTAGCCCAATACACCCAGGCCAAAATCCTGCCCAAACTTGACCCAGTCTTGATGAATCTTGGCCATTGATCATTTTTGATCAACGACCCGGATTAAATCTTTCCTAATTTAATCTAAACGACCCCCCCCCCAAACCCCTCACTCTCCTCTCACACTCCGCCGTCACCCTTCACTCTCCTTTCCAAATTGTCTCTGCCCTAACGCTAATTTCCCATCGTCGTTGCTTGCCTACCGTCGACTATGGTGGATAATCACCATCCTCCAGCTTTAACTGCTCTCCTATGCCGTGATTTTTCTATCTTTGAGGTCCTCAAGGGACCAGGGTCAGTCCACTCACATCTTTGGCCTGTTTTCCCCTGTCTCAGGCCGCCATGGCTCGATTCCAGTAAGATCTTCCTATTTTTTGGCTAAACCTATGGTTTCTAGGCCGGTGTTTTCATCTCTAGATTATTTCCTTGAAACCCTAATCTCGTCTCTTAAACTTTTTAGATCTGTACAAATCTGAGAAGGGTCGAACTATTTTCACTTGTTTTTATGAGAAACCTTCTAGTTTTCAAAGGGTCTTTTCATTTTTCCTAACTAAGGTTTCTGAAAATCTTTCTTCAAAAACGATTTCTGATTTTTTTAAAGCGCTTATTCTCTGATTCTTATGAGTTTAATCGTTATGTCGAGTTTCTTCTCAACCCTAACTAGTTCATGCTGAAACCTCCAATTTTTTCACTATGTTTGGATTGTGAAGTTCGTCTTGTTTATTTGCTATATGATTATGCTATGTGTTTGACTCTCATGAATAATGCTTCATTTAATTTGAATATGTTGTGATTTTACCCTAATATGTCCTATTAGGGTTTCAGGTTTGATTCTTTCTGTTTATACTCGACTTGTATGCTTATTCATGGAAGCTTATGTTATTTTCCTTAAAATTAGTATTATTTCGATTCTTTGATGCCCTGATTCACTGTGATGATACTTATATGCTGATTTCCGGTTATTTTCCCTATTTTCACAACTTTTAAATTATCTCTTACCTTATTCTGTGTTTGACCGTGTTATTTATTGATTCTTACCGCTTATTTCCTTAATTGAACTCTTTGTGTATTTACCCCTAATTACCTACCCCATACTTAAGTTATTTGGTTTCTCTCATTAATTGTTTCTTGTTCTGTACCGCTGGTGAACTACTCCCTTAATTACGGGAAGACCCTACTGATTTTATTCTTAATTGATTCTGTAATTGTCCCTAATTACTGAACAATTAATTGTTTACCTTATTTACTTAGCTCTCAACTGCTATATATACCCTCTCATATTCTCATTAACAGACGAACACTAGTTCAGGACTTCTCTCTTACACTTAAAAGCTTTCTGCTCTTTCTTGTTACTTGCTACTTGCTACTCTTATTGAACTAGCCGGTTGTAAGCCAAGGCTAGTTATTGCACTACATTTGCTCTATATTCTGTGTCTGCTCTCCTTAACTGGTATGTTCTGATTCAATTTCAAGTTCAAAACGCTATGTGTTCTGTTACTGCTTTAGTTCACTGATTTCCAGTCTTGTTCCTGTTGTTCAATATGTAACTAGCATGCCTAAATCACTATTTCACTTAGCATCTAGGTATTCTGTCCTGTCCAACTTGATTAACATGTTTAAGGACTCGCCTATTGCTTTCTCTAGCCTGCTTCAATTTGAATTTGCTCATGTATGTCAGCATGTTTGATTGTTTACCTATTTGTTTATTTAGATTCTGGTACTAACCCGCTTGCTAAGTGATCTAATACCCCCAAGTAATTTTGGTTCTATACTTATTGTCCAGAATAATATGTTTCCACATGTCTGTTCTGTGATCCATGCCCTATGTCTGTACTATTAGCTGTATGATTAATTCATTAATCCTATAAAAACTCTTGAAAAGGCTTCTGTGCTCCTGTTGTTGGTTAATATGTTCTATGTGTCCCCAATACCCACAATCCCTGAGTGAAGTATGTGTTTGAATGGTATTGTTTAAACTGTTTGCTGATTTCTCATAAGTTCACATTGTTTTTTTCCAAAAAACTATTTTACTACTAATCAAATTCCTATTTTTCATAAAACCTCTTTACTTAATTGAGTCTTTTTCAATACTGTTTTCATATCAAAACCTTTTCAAAACTATGTCAAGTACTCTCACTTCACTCCTAAGTCCCTAGGTTCTACCCCTCCAGTGTGTGTACTGCCTTGGGATCCTTTTGAGAAACCTTGGAACTCTGGCACACTAGGGCTGGCTATTCCACACTGCACTTACTTAATCCCTATTATGGAAAGTCTGGGTATGAGCACTGCTCGGGATCCTTGAGGTTCTTAGGGAACTCTGACGCACCTGGACATGAAATTGGCTATGAAACTCTTGGCATTTGAGGCTAGGGAAGCTCGGTGTTCTCAGGATACATTTGGGCCTGCTTTAGGCTCCCTATAATTTAACTTCTTTCCTTTTTTACTTATGTAATTCATTCATCCATTGGTCTGTAATAATTATTTGTAAACAGATACTGGGGTGGCTACTGAAAATGGGGAGGGTAGCTGTATGATCCTGTTGATATTATTGGGTAGAAAGCATGCTTTAGGCTTTACATTCTGTGTATTTTCATTAGACTCCATGTCCTAGGACCAATGCGTTCATCCAAATCATGTTAAACATTGAATTAGATATCATGTTACTAAGACTACACATTTACTGCTTCAGCATATCACATGTCATTAATCCATGTGTTTTAACGCTATATTAGTTCATCACTAAGAGATCCTGCTCCTAGGTCAATGAATAACTTCAACATAAAACTGTCACTTTTGTGTGCATTTAAAAATCATGTTCTAGGAATTCTGTTTGCATTCGCTTCAGTACGCCTGGTTTTTAACTAAGATAAGCAATTGACCATTAAAAGCTATAAAAATCGTCTCTCATATAAATGTTATACTTCTGAATAAAAACTGGTAAAACTTCCCTTTTTAAGTCTTCGTCACCTAGAGAAGCATGTTGTAGGTTAAAACAACTTCTAAACTGTTAAACATTTCCTGTAATTGTGATCGCATACTCCCACGCCTAGGCAAGCCTTAGGTAATTAATTGCTATAAAATTAGAAACTGCTTTGATTGTGTTTACTGCTTAAAGACTCACATGTTTAAAAATCAGTAAGCAAACTGATTAGGACCTTGTCGTTGAGTTTATGAAATAATGTTGCATATTCCTTTGCATTGAGGTCACTTAGATATCCTGTCTTAGGATCCTTTTTCTAATAAAAACTGCCTTTGTCTGTGTTTGAGACGTGCTGTTTATTTGCATTACGTGTGGAGGTGAATCTGAGCCTTTTAACTGCTTCTGTCACTTATCTTCTAGTCCTACTTGTTCTTGCCCATCCTCTAGGATTTTCCCTTTTAAACACCTTAGGGGTTGTCTAAAACTGCCCAGACTTAGAGGTCCTAAACTCCTCCAGGACCACAAGGAAGTGACGGGTATTGGAACTCGTTAAATAAAACACGCTTAATAACCGCTAAGGGGTGGGACAATGGGTAGAAAAGGATATGATGACCTGTGTGCTAATGCAATGTGTAGCCTCTCATTGAGAAGTGATTACGGGGCATTGCACATATGTGATCCTATAGGATAAATAACTTAGGACCTCCCTTATCCTTTACATATGTGTGCTTAGACTGCTAATCTGTTAAGACCTTTATTTGTTTACATATGTGTGCTTAGACTATCTACTTCCTACTTGAATAATTCACAAAATAGGTTTGGCCGGAACCCACGGTTGTGGACTTTGAGGGGTGCCTAACACCTTCCCCTTGAAGTAATTTCAAGCCCTTACCCAATCTCTGGTTGTACAATTAGTGTTATAAATGACCCCTAGTAGGTGCCTTAATGCGCCGTAATTCGTTAGGTGGCGACTCTTCAAACTCATTATACCCCCTTTTCTCAAAAGGAAATGAGTTGTCCCAATAGTGTCAAAAACCCTGACTAATCCGAAAGGAGAGGAAAAAGGGGGGCGCGACAGTCTCTACTTGAGAAAGAGAGACTAAGTCTAGGAATACTTGGCTAACAAGAAATTGGGGTGAACTCAAGAAATTGATAGTCCCAATTAAAGGGTTAAATCTAGAGATAGTAAAACCCGACGTGAGCATATATCAACGGTTTTGTGAATTACCCATTTAGACTTGAGAAAGTCAAATTGGGCAAAACCACTATATTACCGAGAGGTATCGAGTGGGTAATTACGTGTTGATTTCTATATTATACCCCGACCAACGAAACCTGCTCTAAAACCCACAACCCATTAGGTAAACGCCTAGGTGGAAGTCATAGCCCTAGATCTTCTATAAACTTGAAAAAAACAACACCACCAAAAATATCGTTCTCTAGCTTTACATTTGCAAACATTAGCATAAATTAGAAGTAGACAAAAACAACAAAGTATATGGAAGTGCATTTTAGGCACATCATACGCTTAGTCCGAGTATATACCTAATCTCGTATAAGCTCTCTGAGGAATCGACCCCGACTCCACATTGGGTAATTATAATTGCATCGACCGCTTCACAATCCCAATCAGTGGTGTGAATTTGGGAGACATCAGTGCTCATGCTCCATAACCTTATTTTCATGTCCTTCAACCTTGTAGCCCAATTGTTGATCAATGTAAACCTCTTCCTCCAAAACACCATTCAAGAAAGCCGACTTCACATCCATTTGATGAATTTTTCATTGATTTTGAGCTGCCAAAGAAATAATGAAACGAATTATTTCCAAATGAGCAACTGGTGCAAATACCTCATCATACTCAATACCGACCTTTTTCTTGTATTCCTTAGCAACCAATCTTGCTTTGTACCTTTCCACCTTAATCTTATAACTTTTCTTCAAGTTGTACACCCATTTGACACCAATGGTGCTTTTGCGTTTTGGAAGTATGACTAGTTCCCAAGTATCATTCTTCTTAATTGCCTTGATTTCTCTATCTATGGCATCTCTCCATTTGGCATTTGGGCAGCATCTTCATAAGTTAAAGGCTCACTATCCACCAACAAACAAAAGTGGGTTAAATCATATAAATCTTTTTTTACCACTTTCGCATTTTCATACAACTCGCGAAAACTTTTAGTTTTCTTAGGCACTTCACTTGAAGAACTTGAACTTGACTCATCTTCTTCTTGAACTTGTTCTGGAGGTGTTGAAAGTGTTGTGATAGGCTGCTCCGCAACTTTTTCATCATCATCTTCATCAAAGAAAAGACTACAAGAGTAATCTTGCTCATTAGTTTTCCATTCTTATGCATTATGTTCATCAAACTCAACATCTCTGCTTATGGTATCCTTGCCATTTCTTGGGTTACTAGTTTTTCGGCACGTGCATTGTACGTGTGTGCTGAGTCAGGTATTACATGATTTTATAAAATAATATTAATATTATCAAAATGAAACTTTAAGTAAATAATTATACATGAATGAATTGAGTACAAGTTTCTGTGGATGATCAATAATGTGGATTGTCATGTGACGTGTCTGTCAAGGTCAAGCATTGGATATTGTCAGAACCTACGAAGATGAACAATTAAATTTTAGTTAGATATGTGTGCTTGTTTTTACTTATTTTGATTTTATGAGTTACACGACATGTAATAGAGTAGCTCACGTCCTCACCTAATATTCACTATAATTTGCCGACACTTATTCCCTTCTTGTATTCCAGATCCTATATATGTATATCTATCTAATATGCTGTATATGTGAAGAAGAATTAGTGTCTTGTGTGTTCTGTGGTATAGTCAATAGTGTGCGTTATTTGTTCATACATTAGAAGAATTATGGTGGAGAGTGGCTTGGCACAAAATTTTGTGCAATGAAATGCATTTGGATCTAATGCATTACTATTAACAAAAACAAAAAAGAAAATTAAAATTCCCATCAGACAACCTGGAGGAGAAAAGCCTTAATTATTACTGTTGTTTTGGATCATGAATTTTAGTTTACCATCGGTTAGGAAACTTACAAATCTTGGCTACTATTCGAATTACTAATCCCATAATCATTTGTATCTAAAATGAATAGCTGAAATGTGAAGAGAAAACATTAAAATAAAGTGCTATATATCAAGGATTACTTACTGGGGCCAATATAATAGTAACAATATTACTTTTTGTAACTTCATGCATAGACATCTTTAGTAACAATTGGAATGTTTTATTTCTCCCAACTAATATTCAGATCAGTCAGAACGAAGCACTTAAAATCTTAATAAGAGCCGCATCAAAATAAAATTCACTTGTGTTCGGTGAGACTAGAGATGAAGGCGGAAGACATGTCTGCTATGGAAAGAGTTTGGACGGCGGAACGCTTTGATTGAGGATAGTTAGTTGGGTACAATCGGAGTGATTTCTTCTTGAACTTTTAACTCCATTTTCCTTTTCGGATGCTTCATCACAGAGATACTTTCTGCAAAATCAAAAGCTGTCACTGTTTGTTAACTGCCTGTTTGTTAAGTGTTCCCAACTTTTGTAGCGTCTTTTCATTTGGGTTGTTTCTAAGCGTTAGTTTTAAAAAAAATTTAAATGAGATATTTAGATAAATAAGAGGGCTAACATTATAATTTAACGAGGTTCCTGCTATTAATATATAGTAGATATAATTTATAACCTCTAGAACTTTGATCATAGCCAATGAAAACATACCTCACTTTTATCATTAAGTTTGGACATTTTCTCATCCGTCACATGTTTATAGGCAATGATCTCAAAAACTCGCAAATGAGCAACTTTTGGCTTGAAACCACTCCAAGCCTCTTGAGGTGTTTTGTCACGAAACTCTTGGTGTAACACAGATTTGATTAATACACTGCAAAAGTAACTACTTCAGCCCAAAACTCCTTTGTCATATTTTTGCTCTTCAACATACTCAGTGCCATGTCGAAAATAATCCGGTTCTTTCTTTCCACGACGCCATTTTGTTGTGGTGATCTTGAAACTGTCAAAAAATGACGAATTCCACTATTTTCATAAAAAACCTTGAATTCATTTGAAGTTAATTCTCCACCATTATCAAATGACTTAAACTTGACAGCCACTTTGTTTCTCCACCATACTCTTGAATTTTTTGAAAGTAGCAACACCTCCGATTTCACTTTTAAAAAATACACCCAAGTTTTTCTAGAAAAATCATCAATGAAAACTAAAAAATAATTACTTTTATCAAGTGAAGATGGCTTGATTGGTCCGCACACATCCATGTGAATCAACTCCAATGGCCATCGGTCTCTGGTCGAATACTCTTTAGTAAAGCTTTTTCTTTCTTGCTTTCCAAGAGACATCCTTCGCAAAGTTGGCTCAGATGATCAATAGTTGGTAATCCATTCACCATGCTTTCTTTTTTCATCAACCTTAGACTATCAAAATTCACACGACCAAATCTCATATGCCAAAGCCAAGATAAATCTGTGGTACATGAAAGCAAACACCTTGGAACATCACATTAAAGGTTCAAAACAAATATTTTATTATTAGCCATAGGAACGTTGGCTAACAATCTCCCATTTTCATCTCTCAAGAAATTTTTTTATTTTTCAAATGAATATTATAATTTTTCTCCAAAGTTGTCCTAAACTTAATATATTACTTTTCATCTCCAAGACATACAAAACATTAGAAATTAATTGGTGACTACCATCTTTCAAGCGAATTAAAATCGTACTTATTCCTTTGATTTTAATCCGCGAAGAGTCTCCAAATGTGATGTTGCCACCATTCAATTCTTCAAGCTCCACAAATAAATTTTTCTCTCCACAAATATGACTACTTGCACCGGAGTCAAGGTACCATTTATTTCTTTTTACACTTTCTTCTCTTTTGCAAGAGAGAACTGAAATACCATATCTATCTTCATTTTTGCTCTCCATAAAATTATTTTTTTCCTCCACATTATTTTTAATTCCCAGAAAAAATGATCAAATTTATGACAAGTATAATATTCAATATTAGATTTATCATACCTTCCTTAATTTTACCTCCATCCTTTACCTCTTCCACGACCTCTTACTTGATTAGAGTGTTGGCTCCTATTTTCTTTGTTTAGTGATTGGCTACCATCTTTTTCTTTTGCATCACGACCTTGTCCACGTTCACGACCTCTTTGTTGCGAGCCGCACCTTTCATCTTTCTCCTTAATAAAGAGTTGTAGGTTGTGGTAAGTCAATTTAACTAGATAATGTAAATAAAATTACACTATTAGGAAAAAGAAGCAAAGCAACGGGTTTTAAGAAAGGTGGGTATGAATGGGATTAATCTATTTTTGAAATACTTCTTCCATTTCAATTTAAAGGTGGTTATGAGGTAGTTTGACTCGGCAGTTTGAGGAAAAAAATTTTTTTTTTGAAACTTGTGATCTTAAAAGTTTAAGGGGTAAAAGTTTGGTGAGGCCATAATATTTGTGTGGTTATAAAAATTTCTCATTAAGGGTAAAATAAGTAAAATAAAGTTTAAAGTTGAATTATTTTTAATTATAAAAATGTGTCATTCTTTTTTGGACGAACTAATAAGAAAAATGTGTCATCTAAATTAAAATCGATGAAGTAAATAGTTGGGTCAAGATGCTGTAATTAATTTTGGTTTTTCTTTTGTTTGGCGTTGCTTGTTTAGTTAAAGAAAAGATTGATACAAGTTTGGTTTCGCTAGTTTCACATAAGTTCTGCTGCATTACAGTTTGACGGAGAAAACGAAATATTCCATGAAAAGTGAAAAAAGTAATAATTAAGAGACGAAAGATATGATGATTAACCTCTTGCTAGCTGCAAAAGCAATATATTCTACAATTCTCCTGTAATATCTGCTTATTTTACGAACTTTCGAGTTAGAAATGTATCGGATTATAAGGAAGAAATGAAGTGTAATGAAGGTTTAATCAGGAATAAAGGGTTTAAACGAGAAAAGTTTGAGTAACTTGAATAATGACCAACTTAAGAAAAGTGAAAAATTGCTACAACGAAAAGTCATTTTCCGAAAATATATGCCGATTTCAATTTAGAAATAAGCTCTGATATCTGTGTGAGTATGTCACGATCCAAAACTCAACCTGTTATAATGGCGCTTTCCAATACTTTCAAATTTGAAATATACTAAAACAGTTTTAAATAAATAAAAATCTCATAAAACGGGATAGAATGTCATAACTCAATACATAAGTTTTTGCAAAACCAGGATGTCACTGAGTATATGAGCATCTACATAATGACATAGTCTGGTACACTGTCTAGAAAGGAGAACTAAATAAATAAAAGTGAAAGATAGGGGAGGAGAGTCAAGGTCTGCGGACGCCAAAGCAGCTACCTTGATGATCTCTGAATGTCTGAACTCTATGAATCAGCAATCGCCGTGACCGAAAACACCTGGATCTGCACACAAAGTACAGGGTGTAACGTGAGTACAACCAACTCAATAAGTAACAAATCTAACCTATAGACTGAAAGTAGTGACGGGCTCGAACATTACATCCCACATACGGAACTAACAGTACGGAAATTCACGGAAGTATGACATGATATCTCAGAAATTCATAATCTAAAGGTAATGATAGAAGAATCTAGACATACTTCCAGGTTTAACGGTTGAACCCATAACAGATTAAATATGTGTCAAGTCTAAATAACATGAGAAATATAACATCTCTATATCTACGTGCCAATATGCATATCATATGTGATGCAGCACCTCAAAAGCCTCGCGTACTCACCCTCTCGGAGTACTCAACCTTACTGTCTCAATTCTCACTTATCACACTCGATCACTCAACATTGTACGGGGCAGATCCAACCCAGATGCAAATAAGTCCAGGACAGATCCAACCCAAATGCAAATTAATCCTGGGCAGATCCAACCCAATGCAAATAAATCAATAATCATTTCGCTCACTGTGGTGTGTGCAGACTCCGGAGGTGCAGATCCAGCCCAAGCGCCAAAATAAGCCAAATCCAGGCATGAATCAGTAAATTCTGCTGCGCCATGCAGCCCGATCCCATAAATGTCACTCAAGAACAGGACCTCGGCCTCACTTAGTCATCAATCTCTCCTGTCTCTCGGGCTCACAACACTCATGCTAAGCAGCCCAAATCAATGATACAAGATGTGACTATATACTATAACAGAAACTTAGATATGATATGCAATGATGAACGCGACTGAGTACATGCATCAATTAAGCAAAACAACTCAACGGCAAAGATCGACCACTACAGGTCCCAATAGTACCAGCATATAGCCTAAACATGTTTTCTAGCATGAATCACAACTCAAGCTCTCTAACACTTAGAGTACATTAGTAATATTCAGATAAGATAGCGACAAAGCTCCATGAAATCGAATAAATCACAATTACTATGGTGCACGTTCACGCGCCCGTCACCTAGCATGCGTGTCACCTCAACGCCAAGCATAACATGAAATTCGGGGTTCATACCCTCATAACCATGTTTAAGAGTGTTACTTACCTCAGGCCGTTCAAAACTCTTCTCCAACAAGCCTTTGTCTTGCGAATCGGCTCCAAATACCCGAATCTAGTCACAAACAATTTGATACAATCAACACGAGCTAAAGGAATCAATTCCATATAAAAATTCTAAGTTCTTAATCAAAAGTCGAAAAGTCAACTCAAAAGTCAACCCTTGGGCTCACTTCTCGAAATTCGATGAAAGTTATAAAATTCGAACACACATTCCACCACGAGTCCAATCATACAAAAATTACTTAAATCCGATACCAAAATCTCGCTCAAATCCCCAAAATTTGGCATAAGAAGTTTCCTCTATTTTTCTCAATTATTTTAAACCCAAATCACTAATTAAATAATGAAACAAGAGATAATAATAGAATTGAACCAAAACTAAGTAAGAATCACTTACCTCAATCACTCCCTTGAAAATCTCTCCAAGAATCACCTCCAACCGAGCTCCCAAAATTAAATTGTGAAATAAACTCAAACCCTCATTTTTTAGACTTTAAATTCTGCCCAGTTATCCCTTAATCGCGATTGCAAGAAATGCTTCTGATCGCGAAGCACAAAACTCAGCTACCCAGAAAATTAACCTTACGCGGATGTAACAATACTCATGCGAATGCGAAGCACTGCCTCCTCAAATATATGTGATTGCATCCCCCTTCACGTGATCACGAAGAAAAAACGTGCGTGAACCCAACTGCCTCACTTCCCCTTCGCGAACGCGGCTTAGCCTACGCGTTCGTGATACATTAACTGTTCCAGCTACGCAATCACATACCTCACCTCGCGGTCGCGTAGGACAAATTCTCATCAGTGACCAACAACCTTTCGCGATTGCGGACCTATCCACACGATCATATAGAAGAAAACCAAAACACTCCACACCAGCAGGCTTCAAAAATCCTCCATGTTTCATTTTTGATCCGTTAACAGTCTGAAAATATATTTTCCGAGGCCTCGAAGACCTCATTCAAACATACCAACAAGTCCTAAAAGATGATATGAACTTAGACGAGCCTTCAAATCTCATCAAACAACGCTAAAACCACTAATCGTGCATCGATTCAAACCTAATGAACTTATGAACTTTCAACTTCTACATTCGACGCCGAAACCTTTCAAATCAAGTCCGATTGACCTCAAATTTTTCACATAAGTCATAAATGACACAACGGACCTAATCCAACTCCCGGAACCAAAATCCAAGCCCGTTAACCACAAATTCAACTCTCGGTCAAACTTCTCAATTTTAAAAACTTCTAATTTTTCAACTTTCTCTATTTCAAGCCTAAATCAACTACGAACCTCCAAATCACTATCCGGACACACTCCTAAATCCGAAATCACCTAACAGAGCTATCAGAACCATAAAAACTCCATTCTGGAGCCATTTACACATAAGTCAATATCTGATCAACCTTTTCAACTTAAGCTCCTAACCTTGAGATTAAGTATCTCAACTCATCCCGAAACATCCCCGGAACCGAACCAACTACCACGAAAAGTCGCATAGCAATAATTAAGCATGAAATAAAAACTAAATGGGGAAATGGGGATAAACATTCAAACGGACGGCTGGTTCATTACATCCTCCCTATCTTAAACAAACGTTTGTCCTCGAACAGGTCTAGAAACATACCTAGAGTCTCAAATAGGCGTGGATATCTACTATGTATCTCCCACTCGGTCTCCTAAGTAGCCTCCTCAACTGGCTGACCTCTCCATTGCACCTTCGCTGAAGCTATGTCTTTTGACCTCAGCTTTTGAATCTGACGATCCAAAATGGCCACTGGCTCCACATCATAAGTCAAATCACCATCCAACTGAACCGTGCTGAAATCCAAAACATGAGACGGATTGCCGACATAATTACGGAGCATAGAAACTTGAATTACCGGATGGACATTCAACAGACTAGGCGGCAAGGCAAGCTTGTGAGCCACCTCTCCAATCCTCTGAAGCACCCTCAAACGACCCAATATACCGAGGGTTCAACGTGCCCTTCTTCCCGAACCTTATAACACCCTTCATGGATAAAACCTTAAGCAGTACCTTCTCCCTCACCATGTAAGCAACATCGCGGACCTTTCGATCGGCGTAGATCTTGTGTCTAGACTGCGCCGTGTGAAGTCGATCCTGGATCACTTTAATCGTGTCCAAAGCATCCTGTACCAAGACAATACCAATAGCATGGCCTGACCTGGCTCAAACCATCCCACTGGAAACCGACACCATCTCCCATACAAAGCCTCATACGAAGCCATCTGAATGCTAGATTAGTAGCTGTTGTTGTAGGCAAACTCTGCGAGCAACAGAAACTGATCCCAAGAACTCCTGAAATCTATGAAACAAGTGCGTAGCATATCCTCCAATATCTTAATAGTGCACTCAGACTGCCCGTCCATCTGAGGGTGAAATGTTGTACTCAGCTCAACCTGTATGCCTAACTCTCATTGCACTACTCTCCAAAACTGCAATGTAAACTGTGTGCCCCGATATGAAATGATGGACACCATCACACCGTAAAGGCGAACAATCTCGCGGATGTAAGTCTCAGCCAATCGCTCCGAATAATAGGCAGTCCCAACTGGAATGAAATGCGCAGACTTGGTCAACCGATCCATAATCCCCCAAATAGCATCAAACTTCCTCGAAGTCCGTGGTAGCCCAACTACAAAATCCATGGTGATACGCTCCCATTTCCACTCCGGAATTTCAAGCCTCTGAAGTAGTCCACCCGATCTCTGATGTTCGTACTTCATTTGCTGATAGTTAAGGCACTGAGCTACAAACCCAACTATATCCTTCTTCATCCTCCTCTACCAATAGTGCTGCCTCAGGTCCTGATATATCTTCGCAGCCCCGGATGAATGGAATACTGCAAACTGTGGGCCTCCTCAAAAATCAACTCACGTAGCCCATCCACATTAGGCACACAAATCCGACCTTGTATTCTCAACACCCCATCATCCCCAACAGTAACGTCCTTGGAATCACCCTACTGAACCATGTCTTTAAGGACAAGCAAATAGGGATCATCATACAGACGCTCTCTGATGTGATCATATAAGGAAGACCGAGAAACCACACAAGCTAGAACCCGACTGGCTCCGAAACAACTAATCTCTTGAACTAGTTGGCCAAGGACTGAACATCAACTGCAAGCATTCTCTCACCAACATGAATAAATTCAAGTCTACCCATACTCACCACCTTTTTAATCAAGGCATAGGCCACCACACTGGCCTTCCTGGGATGATACAAAATGGTGATATCATAGTCCTTTAGCAGCTCCAACCATCTCCGTTGTCTCAAATTTATATCCTTTTGTTTGAACAAGTTTTGGAGACTTTGATGATACGTAAATACCTCACAAGACACACCGTAGAGATAATGCCTCCAAATCTTCGATACATGAACGATGGCTGCCAACTCCATATTGTGAACATGGTAGTTCTTCTCATGAGGCTTCAACTGACGTGAAGCATAAACAATCACTCTACGCTCCTGCATTAAGACACAGCCAATACTAATCCGAGAAGCATCACAATACACTGTATAAGAGCCAGAAGTTGAAGGCAAAACTAGAACTGGAGTTGTGGTCAAGGAAGTCTCGAGATTCTGAAAGATCTCCTCACACTTATCCGACCACCTGAAAGAAGCACCCTTCTAGGTCAATTTGGTCAAAGGCAATGCAATCGACGAGAAACTTTCCACGAAGCGACGATAATAACCGTCCAAGCCGAGAAAGCTCCGAATCTTAGTAGCTGAGGAAGGTCTGAGCCAACTCTAAACCGCCTCTATCTTCTTTAGATCCACATTAATCCCTTCACTGGACACCGCGTGCCCCAAGAATTTCACCAAACTAAGCCAAGACTCGCACTTGGAAAACTTGGCATAAAGTTTCTCATCCCTCAGCCACTGCAATACAATCCTCAAATGCTAGGCATGCTCCTCCTGGCTACGTGCACACACCAGCATAGCATCAACGAATACTATGACAAACGAGTCCAGATATGGATGAAATACATTGTTCATCAAATGCATGAATGTTGCTAGGGTGTTGGTCAGCCCAAACTACATCACAGGGAACTCATAGTGACCATAACGGGTCCTGAATGCAGTTTTTAGAATATCCGAATCCCGAATCTTCAAATAGTGATACCTCGGCCTCAAATCAATCTTAGAGAACACCCTCGCTCCCTGAAGCTGGTCAAATAGATCGTCAATACGTGGCAAAAGATATTTGTTCTTGATTGTAACTTTGTTCAACTGCCTATAGTCGATGCACATCTGCATAGTACCATCCTTCTTTTTCACAAACAGAACCAGTGCACCCCAAGGCGACGCACTACGCCTAATAAACCCCTTATCAAGAAGTTCATAAAGTTTTTCTTTAAATTCCTTCAACTCCGCTGGCGCCATACGATACGAAGGAATAGAAAGGGGCTGAGTGCTCGGCACCAAGTCAATACCAAAGTCAATATCCCTGTCAGGTGGCAAGCCCTGGCAGGTCTGCAGAAAACACATCCGGAATGTATCGCACCACCGGAACATAATCAATAGTAGGAGTATCAACACCAACATCCCTCACAAAGGAAAAATAAGACAAACACCCCTTCCCAACCATCCGTTGGGCCTTCAAATTTGAAATCACCCTACTGGGAACATAATCTTGAGAACCTCTCCACTCGATCCTTAGCAAACACAGCATCACCAATATCACGGTCTTAGCGTGACAATCAAGAATAGAATGACATGGTGAAAACCAATCCATACCCAAGATCACGTCGAAATCAACCATACTAAGAAATAAGAGATCAACTCGACTCTCCAATCCGTCAATAGTCACTACACATGACCAATATACACGGTCCACAACAATAGTATTTCCCACTGGAATAGATACATGAACAAATAAAACTAAGGACTCACGGGGCATATCCATATAACGAGAAAATATGATGATACATATGAATAAGTGGAACCCGGGTCAAATAATACAGAAGCATCCCTGTGGCATACTAAGATAATACTTGTGATCACTGTGTCTAAAGCAACGGCATCTGGCCTGGCATGAATAGAATAGAATCGAGCCTGACCGCCACCTGATCGGCCTCCCCCTCTAGGGCGGCCCCTAATTGCCTAAGCCCCAACCCGAGCTGGCTGAACGGGTGGTGAAGTAACTGGTGCTGAAGTCGTGGCCTGACTCCTCTGCTGAAGTGTACCTCTTGTAAGGCGGGGAAAAAAATTCTTCACATGACCCAAATCTCCACACTCGAAACAGAAAATGATGGTGAATACTGAGGCGGACCCCGAGAACTAGAATAACTTCTAGAAGAATCTGGTGCAGATGAACCCTGAATTGAAGGTGAACGAGACGAACTCTGAGTTGGGAGTGCACTGAGAGATGACTGACCCGATCGAGCACTGTATGATTCATCACTAGCTGATGCGCCACGATGAACTAGACGAGCCATCTGAGCGAGCCTATAAAGACGACCCCTGTTGTGGTGGAGTTGACACCCAGAAGGAACATTGCTGAAACCAACCGAACTACGAGGCCTTTTGGCCTCTCTGTCCTCTCTCTCCTGACTACGGACCATCTCTAGCCGCCGATCAATATCAACCATCTCGTCAAACGTATCACCTGACACACTCTCCCGAGTCATAAAAAATGCAACTGATAGTTGAGGCCATCAATGAACCTCCTAATCCTCTCCCTCTCAACGGGAACCAACCAAACTATGTGACGGGAAAACTCTGAAAATCTCATCTCATACTAGGTCACAGATATGCCCTCCTGACATAGCTACGAACTGCCTGTGCAGCTCCTCCCTGCGGGTCTATGGCACAAATTTCTCCAAGAAGAAAACAGAGAACTCATGCCATAAAAGTGGTGTTGCACTGATTGGCATGTGCCTCTCATAGGCCTCCCACCATCTGAAGGCAGCCCTAGTAAACTGAAAAGTAGTAAATGAGACCCCATTGGTTTCTAGAATACTCGCCGTACAAAGAATCCACTAGCACCTATCCAAGAAGTCTCGGGCATCCTCTGCCTTATTCCCGCTAATTGATGGAGGTTGGAGTCTCCCAAATATCTCTAGTCTCTTCTGCTCATCATCACTCATGACAGGACCCACCTAGGCCTGAGCAACTGTAGCCGGTTGGGCTGGAAGTACCTCTAGTGTCTGAAGTCCCTACATCACCTGCTCTGGAGTACGGGCGGTGGGAGTCTGAGTACCTCCCCTGGCCTTAGAAGAGGTCGGCACGGTCAGGACAGAAACCGCCAGAGCAAGGCTAGTGCAAACAGTCAATATCTGGGCTAGAGAAGTCCTGGAGTCACAATAGGGACAACTGGTGCTTGAGCTGGCCCCACTGGCCCAACCATATCTGGAACCTGCTCCTGAGCTGAAGCAACTAGTGGATATGCAGGTGTAGCTCTAGCTGTTGTACGAGCTGCACCTCGGCCCCTACCGCAGCCCCAGCCTCTCGTGGCCCTAGATGGTGGTACTGGTGGCTGTTCGTCTGGACCAGTAGCACGTGTCCTCACTATCTGTGAGAGAATAGAATAACAGAAGTTTAGCTCCCCGAATTAACAAAGTTGCACGATAAGAGCACAAGAATGTGAAGTTTTCCTAACGGTTCGGCAGCCTCTCGAAGATAAGTATAGACGTCTCCATACTGATCCGCAAGACTCAGCTAAACTTGCTCATGACTCGTAAGACCTATGTAACCTAGGCTCAAATACCAACTTGTCACAACCTAAAACTCAACATGTCGTGATGGTGCCTATCATGATACTAGGCAAGTCAACTACTCAAATATTTCCAACACTTTCAAATTTGAAATATAATAAAACAGTTTTAAATAAGTAAAAATCTCATAAAACGGGATAGAATGTCATAATTTAATACATAAGTTTTCCCAAAACCAGGGTGTCACTGAGTACGTGAGCATCTACATAATGACATAGTATGGTACACTGTCTAAAAAGTAGAAATGAATAAATAAAAGTGAAAGATAGGGTAGGAGAGTCAAGTTCTGCAGACGTCAAAGCAGCTACCTCGATGATCTCTGAATGTCTGAACTCTTTGAATTAGCAACTGCCGTGACCGGAAACACCTGGATCTGCACACAAAGTGCAAGGCGTAGCGTGAGTAGAACCAACTTGTTCACCCAAGTCACTGCATGGTTTTGAAGATTGACAAATGCCTACCCAGTTGAACCATGTCCATCAGGGCAAACATCTCGAATGAACCAATTGGCACAAGAACCGTACATGCACAAGAGATAAACGTGATCTGTGAATTATCCATGAACTAAGAGGTTGTCTCCTAATGCGAAAAGGTTTCAAATTGATAAGGGGTTAGAATTCGAGTTCAGGAAGGACAGAAATAAAGTAAGGAAGTTGAGATAAACACAAACTCTTCCACTAAGGAAGAGTTGCATTAGAACTAAACAAGAACATCTTAACTTCTGGCGCTATATAATGTTGGAGTATTCCTACTGAAGAATTATTCGCACACAGACAGAATTGAAGCAAGAACTGAAGGCAAAATTACCAGAGAAATTTTGCAAGCAGAATCCTTGTGCGATACAAAAGCTACTGACCAGCTAGAAGAACCAGTTCCATCAGTTTGTCATTCGAGTCTAGTTGGTTATAGTAGGTGATTTAATGTTATATCTTTCAGCTTTATTAGAAGCAATTGTAATAGGTACACGTTTTTCAAGTTAGAGTAACTTGAATCTTGTTGCAATTAGCTAGAGGCTAGGCTGCTGCAAAAGGATTAGAGTTAGTCCTTAGGTTTACAAAAGAGTTTATTTTGTAAATGTTGTTTGGATCAGAGTTGTAGTGAAGAGTTTAGGAAAATCCTACTGAGGAGTAGGTCGTGGTTTTTCACCTAGTAGAAGTTGGAACACCAAGAAGAACCAGGTTCTTCTATTGAGACAGCACTCGAAAATTGGACACCACACAAATCACCCCCCCCTCTTGTGTGGTATTGACATATAAAACATCAATTGGTATCAGAGCAGGTTATCCTTGATAAGGTTAACACCTTGGAAAAGATCAAAATGAGTGCACCACCTGGAAACTGGGAAGGTCAATCAACTGCAAGGCCACCACTCTTCAATGGCTAGTATTACTCTTGGTGGAAGAATATGATGAAGGACCACCTGATTGGAGAAGACTATGAACTCTGGTACATAGTCACTGATGTTCCTCTAGCTACCATGATGAAGACTGCTGAAGGTATAGATGTACCAAAGACTAGAGCTGACTGCACTGCTGAGGATCTGAAGAAATGGGAAAAGAATGCAAAGGCCAAGAAGTGGCTAGTGTGTGGACTAGGTCCAAACGAATATAGCAAAATCCAAAGCTGCACCACTGCCAAAGAAATATGGGACAAGTAGCCCATGAAGGAACACCTCAGGTAAAAAGATCAAGAGGCACTCTTCTATACTCACAGTATGAAAATTTCACTATGAAAGAAGGAGAAACAATCCAAGAGATGTACACAAGGTTCACAACTTTGACAAATGAACTTAAGTCTCTAGGTAGAGTCATTCTTGAAGAGGACAGGGTAGAGAAGATCCTGACAAGGGTCTTACCAATCTCCTGGGAAAGAAAAATCACTGTTATCCAGGAATCCAAAAATATGACAACCCTCAGATTGGATGAACTAATTGGAAACATTACTGCGTATGAGCTTAGAAGGCAGACAATGAAGATGGATGGTCCAAAGAAGGAGAGGAGTTTAGCACTGAGAATCACCGAGGGAGCATTCTTGAGGAAGATGAGATGGCCATGATTACCAAAGAATTCAGAAACTTTCTAATAAGGAAGAAAGGCATCTCTAGAGGAGGAAATTACAACAAAGCAAAAGCTCCAGAAAGGGCAACCAACGAGGGATGCTACAAGTGTGGAAAGACTGACCATCTTATCAAGAACTGTCCTCAGTGGGAAGTGGAATGGAAAAAGGAGAGATATGAAAGAAGGAACAGGAAGAAGGAACAGGTCCAACCCAAGAAAACCACAACAAAAGCTATGGTTGCTGCTTGGGGGGAAAGTTCAGATGAAGAATCAGAAGATGGTGAGAATGAAGATCAGGCGCTCATGGCAATTGGAGAATCCGATGAGGAATCACATGAAGAACCAGAGGTAAGTATCTCCCATCTTAAAAATAAAATAAAGTTCCTATCTAAGGAAAAACTCTCTGAGTTGCTACTTGATTTCATGGATGATTCTGAAGAAACAACCAAATAGAAGGAACAACTCTCTACAGAATGTGAAATGCTAAAAGCAAAATGCATGACCTGGAAATCAGACTTGGTGAATCTANAAAGCTAAAGCTAGGATCCAGTAATAAGGTTGTTGATCATTGTCATATCATGTTAGAAGAAAACGTGGGAAAACTAAAAGATAAGATGTATGCCAAGGATGAACAGATAAGAACGCTTAAAGAAGAACTTGGAAAAGTCAAACATGAATTAAATCGAACTTGTAAATGGAATAAATCCTCGGATGCCCTGATATGGCTTCAAGGGAATCATAGTAGCAACCGAAGAGGGATTGGTTTTGGAAGTCAATTGCCCAAGTGGGATCCCAAAAGCAAGTATCTCACTCTCCCTAAGAATAAAATCTGCACCCATTGTGGTAAGACTGGCCACTACAAAATTGAGTGTATTGCAAAAGAGCAGGCCAGTCAAAGAAATGAGAGTTTTTTTAAAAGAAAAATTGGCTACCAAATTGGGCTAGAAAAATCTTGATTCATCCAATCTTTCAGAGAAAAGGATCCAAACTAGTTTGGGTTATTAAAACTAACCCCTTATTCTTTTTGTAGGTTCAAGTGAGAGGAGGCAGCCAAATTTGGTATTTGGATAGTGGCTGCTCAAAGCATATGACAGGGAACATGGAACAGTTCCTTTCACTTGAAAGTCTCAAAGAAGGAAATGTCTCCTTTGGAAACGGAAAGAAAGGTGAAATTATTGGGGTTGGTAAGGTAGGTAAGGATGACACACGATCCATTGAACATGTGTATCTGATAGATGGCTTGAAATATAGCCTGATCAGTGTATCACAACTATGTGACAGAGGTAACCTGGTTGCCTTTACTTCCACAAAATATTTTGTGATTAACCTACTTACTGACAAGATTATTTTGCAGGGAAAAAGAATGAATAAAATCTATGTCATAGACTTGTCCACACTGTCTGAAAATGAACTCACTTGCCTAAGTGTGTTGGACAGTGATCCCCTCTTGTGGCACAAAAGACTTGTTCACGCAAGTCTAAATCAGCTAAACAAACTAGTCTCTAAAGACTTAGTGGTAGGGCTTCCTAACATTAAGTTCAAGGAAGACAAGGTTTGTGAGTCATGTGCAAGGGGGAAGCAGGTAAGATCTTCTTTCAAAAGTAAGAAAATGGTCAGTACCACCAGAACGTTAGAACTGGTTCATATGGACCTATGTGGTCCTATGAAAACTCTTAGCAGAGGTGGTAAGAAATATGTAATGATGCTAGTTGATGACTATTCAAGGTTCACTTGGACCTTATTTCTGACATCTAAGGATGAAGCATTTGATATGTTCACCTCATTTAACAAGAAAACTCAAAATCAATTAGGAAATCAACTAGCATCAAAAAGATCTGATCATGGTACTGAATTTGAGAATGCAAAGTTTGCTGAGTTCTGTGATGAACATGGTATCAATCACAATTTCTCTGGCCCTAGAACCCCACAACAAAATGGGGTTGTTGAAAGAAATAATAGAACTCTGGAAGATATGGCAAGAACCATGCTTCTTTCTAGCAAACTACCTCATAGCTTCTGGGCAGAAGCAATAAACACTGCATGCTATATAACAAATAGGCCTCTGGTAGAGAAAACTCCTTATGAATTACTTAAAGTGAGAAATCCCAACATATCCCACCTTAGGGCTTTCGGATGCAAGTGCTTTGTGCACAATAATGGCAAAGATTCCCTAGTAAAATTTGATCCCAGAAGTGATGAGGGAGTATTCTTGGGATATTCATCACATAGCAAAGCTTATAAAGTGTATAATAAAAGAACTATGCATGTATAAGAAAGTGTACATGTTGTCTTTGATGAAACTAACACTCTTGCTGAGAGACAGGAACCAGAAGATGAGGAGCATAGACTGGTGAGAAGCAGTGAAAACATTGAAGCAAACATGGAATATGGAACAGGTGATGGACCATGTATACAAACTTGACCATGTATACAGACAGCCTCCAGGTTTTGAAAGCAAGGAGTCACCGGACCATGTATACAAACTTGACAAGGCTCTTTATGGTCTCAAACAAGCACCAAGAGCATGGTATGAGCGTCTATCAAAATTCCTGCTAAAACATGGATACAAAAGAGGTAAAATTGACAACACCTTGTTCTTAAAGGAAAAAGGTAAAGAACTCCTGGTTGTGAAAATATATGTGGATGATATCATATTTGGGGCGACTACTGAAAAATTGAGTAAGGAGTTTGCTATACTTATGGGGAGTGAGTTTGATATGAGAATGATGGGTGAGCTAAACTTCTTCTTAGGCTTGCAAATCAAGCAGAACTCAAATGGAACGATGATCCATCAACAAAAGTATGTGAAAGAATTGCTCAAGAAATTTAAAATGGAAGACTCAAAGGAAATAGACACCCCCATAGCCACAGCTACAAAATTAGATTTGGATGAACCTGGTTCATCCGTTGATCAGAAGCTATACGGAGGGATGATTGGGTCTCTATTATATCTCACTGCTAGCAGACCTGATATTGTGTTCAGTGTAGGACTGTATGCTAGGTTTCAGGCAAATCCAAAGGAGTCCCACTTAACTGCAGTGAAGAGAATTTTGAGATATCTGAAAGGCAGCACTGATTTGTGCCTTTGTTATCCTAAAGGTAGTAATTTCGACCTTGTAGGATATGCTGATGCTGATTATGCAGGTTTCCCGGTTGACAGGAAAAGTACTTCAGGCATGGCTCACTTTTTGGGCTCCTTCCTTGTGCCTTGGGCTACCAAGAAACAAAATTCAGTAGCCTTTNGGCTGCAGCCTCATGCTGTGCTCAGTTGCTATGGATCAAGCAACAACTCATGGACTTTGGTATAGAGGTTGGATGCATTCCTATTTTCTGTGACAACACTAGTGCAATAAGTATGACGAAAAACCCGGTTCATCATAAAAAAACTAAGCACATAGATGTTAGACACCATTTCATAAGGGATAACTATGAAAAAGGAATTATCTCAATCGAATTTTGTGCTACTGACCAACAAATTGCAGATATCTTTAGTAAAGCACTAAGTAGGGATCATTTTGAGAGAAACCGGCTTAAATTAGGGATGATTAAGATCAATTAATTGAAACAANATCGGTACTCAATTAGCCTAGAGGTAGGGAACTCTTAACTGTCTAATCAATGACACTCCTACAACTATTAGACTCCCACTTGAATAAATATTCTGCTCGTTGTATAATTAATAGCCACATCTTATAAAAGGGCCATCATTACCTCCCTTCTTAATATCATAATAAGTCGAACCAAGATCATTATTCTTCTAACCAAAACTGATCATCTCTTTACTTCCAAAAATATAGAACAATGTCTTCACCACCCCCTGCTTCATCTTCCTACACGAACTCTTATCATGAGGAAGAAAATTCCAGTCATAATTCTACTTCAGTTTACAGTTCACATTCACCAAACCAATCTTCATCTCCCCAAAACCCTCCAGTTCCTCAACCCACACCTAACCCTCTAGCCCCCAGGGCACGAAGAGTAAAAGTTTTGGCCAAAAAATCAGTTGCTTCTGGCTCTCGTGCAAAATTCTTGGAGGAAATTCTTAAAGCTAGCGATGTTCATATGTCTGAATCTTCAAGTGAATCTTTCAAATCCGTTAATGAGGATGAAGCACCAGTTCATCCAGTTCTGAGCAAGGTAATCTTGAAGTTGAATCTGAGATTGCTACTACTGAAAACAAGTTTGTGTTGGTTGGGTCAGTTGTTGATGTAGAAGTGCCAGATAGGCAAAGAAAACTGGGAAAAATTCTTGAGAGAGAGGGAGAAGGAGGTTTTAAGGGGATCTGGGGAGGATGGTGCCACGTTGTCTATTTGTGGCCCCACTCCTGGGATAAATGAAAAAGAAGTCACAGATTTAGGGGTAAGTATTGCTGGGGAGGCAGCAGCAGGTTTAGAGAACCTACAAAAATCAACAGATGAACCTGGTTCATCTGTCGAGGAGACTTTGGCTGAGATGTTGAGGAAGCTGGGGGAGTCCTACAATCCCAAGAGGAAAAGAACTTCAAAATTGAAGAAGGCTACTACCCCAAAGAAAAGAAAAGTTTCAATATTTGTTGATGTCTATGCTACTAAGGTTCGTGCTACAAGAAGTAATGTCTGACAAGGAGAAGAGGAGTTAAAAAGGGCTCTGAGAGAGAGCAAGAAAAAGAAAGCTGCCAAGGGAAAGGCAAAGTTAGGAGAGCCTATTGAGGTTGTTGATGTTGATGATGAAACGATGGACCTGGTCCATCATGAGGAGCATACGGCTACAGTTGTGGTTGAGACACCCAAGCCCAAGAAGGCTAAGGCTTCTTCAAAGAAGTCAGCTTCTGTGTCTGCCACACCCTCAAGCACTGCTAAAAGGACCAGGTCCAACTCCAAGAAAGTAAAAGTTATTGAAGAAGAAAGTGAATGGAGTGGAGGAGAAAAGGAAATCTCTGGTGAGCAATCTGACAAACTCACTATGTTTGGCAAGCGTACTATTCTAAAAGGAAAGCTGGTGAGAGATCTGGAAGAATCAGGAATGATCTTTTTGTTGAATGCACTGGATGTGCAGGGATGGAAGGACTTGGTCCTTCACCTGGAAGGAGGGCTGGCAAGGAATGAACTGGTGGAATTTATGGCCAATGCAAGTGTGAAAGATGGAAGGGTAACCTCCACCGTCAAGGGGATTCAGATAACATTTGATGCAAAAGAGCTGGGAGAGATTCTGAATATCCCTGCTGAGGGATATGACGATTACACTAGGCAAAGATGACCCAGTCTCAATGGAATGGCCTCAGCTATCAACATCATCAGATTCTTTTGTGAAAATGAGAAGGAACTTGAGCCAAGGCCAGTGTTCAAAAGTGAAATGCAGCCCCAGAACAAGATACTCTTCGAATTTGTGATTAAGTTTCTGCTGCCAAGACAAGAGCGTAGAAACATCGCCAGTTACATGGACTTAACACTTATGGAGTGCCTGTACAGGGGAAAGCAGATTAATTGGCCAGCTTTCATCATCCATCTCTTGGACAGAGTTGTAAATGGAACCAAAGCACATGCTATTCCTTATGGATTTATTCTGACAGTTGTGCTTGCCCACTTTGCGGTTCCTGTGAAGAAAGCTGAGATGGCTACTGCTAAGGATTATTTTGGGAAGAACACTTTGCTGACATGTGATTATATTATCAATGTTCCTGAGGATGAACCTGGTTCATCTAGGAAGCATCCAATCAATAGCAAAGTCTGGTCATTGGTGCAGGAAGAAGAGATAAAGGATGCGGAGATCCTTCGATTGAATTATCGCCTTCATGAGGTTGAAGCTGAGCGGTGTGAACAACTATTTTTTTACCACACCCAAATTCTATACTATTTTGCTATAAATATTAATGTT